>JAECUM010046052.1:0-24342 GCA_016617855.1 Megalonaias nervosa
ATATATATATATATATGAAAGGTAAGTGTCTTGCCTAAGAGTAATCATTGAGCTCTCAAGCGGTCAAGAGGAGCCAACACAGATCAAACTTCTGATCAAAGCTTTGTGAAACATATTATGAAGGTTTATAGAAGGCAACGGACTACTCCTCCTCCGTTTGAGATAAAAGTCAAGACACTTGCTATATCTGTCAGAAGAAAAGACATTGGTTGACAGAATTCCCGCAACGTCAAAGTAAGACAGGAGTAAAGAGAGACAAAGATGGAGATACATGTCTTCATTTTCCGGAGATAAGACATTGGTTTTCAGAGTGCCCTAAGAAAAAAAAAGGACCTATTCAAAGATACAAAATTAGAAGAATAGGGCTTACGAAAATGAAGAAGAACCATCCGAAAAGGATGAAGAACCCATACCAGTCCAGATAGATAAGACGAAAAGAAGAAAGTGATGAAGAGAAAAAACATGTGCCAGTTAAGAAACTCAAAAAGAGAGAGAGAGAGAGAGAGAGAGAGAGAGAGAGAATAAAAAATGGACTTTTGGTGATGTGTAGTGAAAATTAATCTTAACTTTTAAGTAGAATATACCTGAAAGGAAATGCAAGAGTTTCTTGGTCTTGATGTTTTGTAATAAGATTGGTGTGTTTTGTCTTTATTGACACAGTACGAATATGTGCTCTATCACCTCTCTCTATCCCTCTGGGTCATGTTTTACTTGGAATTGAATTGGAAGGGATGTTTTCCTTCACGTTCTCACTTTAGGCATGCAAGTGGAAAATTTGTCAGTCTGTTCATCCATCATTGCTGTGTCTTGATTTTTTAAACTTTAGATAAATACTCACACTCGCAGACACTGACACCATGGGTGATGGTTAGAGGAGTTTTGAATAGTGAGTGTATGTATGCATTGGGTGCTCGGTAGTATTGGATGTTTGATGATATTGTGGTGTGATGGATAGTATATTTTGTGATGTAAGGGATAGTATATTTTTCGCGACTTCGTCTTCTGTTACCTTTTAAGCTAACACATAACGTTTTGGATAGTGTGTTTATGGAGTATTGAATGGTATTGTTGGTTTGATGAATAGTATTTTTGTGATGTAAGAGATAGTATATTTTGTGAGATTTCATCTGCTTCTCTTACACTCTAAGCTCATACAGGACGTTTCTTGGATAGTGCGTGAGGTGATGGATGGTATAGATGGTGTAATGGATTGCATTTGTATTGGGTGTTGGATGGTATACAAGGTGTGTGACAGTATGTCTTGTTTGCTTTCATCTCTAATTCTTACAATCTAAGCTAGCACAGGACGCTTGTGATAGTTTGTAGAGGTACGATATAGTTCTGCTTCAATGTTTGCTGATAGACTTAGAGGTGCTGAAAATGATGTATTAATATGGTCAGAAGAAGAGTTTTTACAACAATTACTTTGTCTATTCCAGTTTGCCAGAATTCTTTTTGCCTTTATTAGTTTCTTCCTATAATTAATTTACATTATTTATTGTAAGTCTAGAGAAAAATCGAAGTCAAGGAGTGTTAAGTTGGAAGAAGACCAGTTTAGTTCCATATCGAGAAATATTCTTTCATTGGAAAATGTGTTTCCAATCAAAATAGCATTTGATTTTGTTACGTTACACCTAAATCCAGATAATACTAAAAAGTCCAAGCAAGATATTAATAGTTGATTTAAGAGAATGTTGAGATCCATCGAGAAGAATAAAAGTGTCATCGGCATACTGACCTAATTTTTACTTAATGACATCAAAGACGAGTCCCTGTACATCCGCAGTTTGCTTTAAATTTATAGCTAAAATCTCAACACCGATAATAAACAAGTAAGGCGCTAGAGGATCCCTTTAACAACATCCTCTTTCAAGTCTAAAAAAGATGACATATTTCCATTATTTATAACACAACTTTTAGAGTTATTACAAAACAGATTAAACCACTGATAAACATAATCACCAAAGTCAAAGATTTTAAAGCTTTTTCCACAAGCTTCCAGTTAATTGAGTGGAAGGCTTTTACGAAGTCTGTTAACAATAATACACCATATCTATTTTCATTCACTAGTTGGTCAATGATATCATTTAATAGCCTGGTATTTTCTCCAATGAATCTATCTTTCGTAAATCCCTTTTGAGAATCATTGGTTATTGATAGAACTTTTTTCATCTTTGCTGCAATAGCTCCCGAAGCTATCATATATTCAATATTTAGGAGTGATACAAGTCTCCAAACTTTCAAATATCTTTTATCTTTGTCTTATTTTCGCAGAAATGCGATGACTCCTTGAATCTGAAAATCTGAAAGTTTTCCAATAGCATATCCATAATTTATTGATCTGCATAGGACTCCTCTAATAATCTTTCAAAAGAATTTATAGAAGTCTGCCGTACATCCATATGAGCCAGGACTTTTCCCATTTTACATCCGTTTTAGAGACACGTTGTATTCATTAATTGAAAGCGGATTCTCGCATGATTCTCTTTCCTCTTAACTAAATTTAATATTGTGATTAAAAATATATTTTGAGTTATTGAATATCATTAATACCAGGCTGAGTAATTCTACTTTTGAACAATTCCAAGCAGGACTTCTCAGATATGAATTTGGTCTGGTTTATTTATCCCATCATCTACAATGACTTTTTTTTATCATTGCATTGACAATTTTTTTCAAGATTTAAAATTATTTTGTGCTGTTTGCTCCAAACTCAAACCATCGAGCTTTGGATTCGAAGAGAACACTTATGTATTTTTCCTAGATTCGTCTTTTTCTGCTATCTATTTTCTAAATTTGCAACAGCTTCCCCATCTACGTTATCCTACTATACGCTGTAAATTTCTAATGTTTCCTGTTCAATTGTCTCTAATTTGTCCGGTTTCTTTGCACTTCATTGATTTAAATATAATGGGTTTTGTGTGTCCTCATTTTTTCTGGTCTTTATTTATCCCCCTCCCCCACCCCAAAAAAAAAAAATTAAAAAGAATTTTGAGAAAAGAATTCGGAATTTATGTCTCTTTGGGATATTTTTATTTCTTTCCTGCAACAAATATCCAATACTAGGATTCAATTCCCGTACTCCTTTGCGTTCAAGCATTTCGACAAGTTGAATGAGTTTATGGGCCTTTTCCCTTTCGCTTTCCGATTTTCTAATCGTCAGTGGCATCTTCAACTGTGTTTCATGTGAGTTTGATTTTGTTCATACTTCATGAAATGCATATGACGTTACAACTGTCTATCGTGTATATAAAACCCTTTTATATTTCTGTGTTTCGTCATGCGGTGAATCTCTATGGTTCGTTCTGGGTTTAATAAAGAAATAAATGATTTGTGTTTTGCTGTTGCTGCTTATGTTTATGTGTTCCCTCTCTCTTAAGTAAGAGCTCGAAGCAGCAAAAACCAATTTAATTTTAATTTTGACCTTTAAAACTTTTAAAATATTTCAATAACATATTAATGCAATAAAGAGTATGAAGGTAAATTCTATATAAATGTAATAAATGTAACAAAAGCATACACCTATACAGACATGTATATATAGACAGAAATAATGTGAAACATTAACAAATTCTTATATATATATATATATATATATATATATATATATATATATATATATATATATATATATATATATATATATAGCCAGTTCAAGCGAAATGCAGCCTTATGATATTGAGGGAGAAATGCTGGAAAAGTCCGCTCAAAGTATAATGATCACGCTGAAGTGATTTGCCATTTTAAAGAGTGCATGATACTGGAATCAAGAGATGCTATCATTTTTTTTTTCATAGATTCGGAAGTGTGTGTGTGTGTGTGTGATTTTGATTTTTAACGTAGACACTGTATTGGGTAAGTTAATCCTGAATATTAGTGTTTATTTGTAATATAGACCATACATCATGTGGTACAAAAAGATGTCTTAGTTCGTAACAAAAGAACAACGTATTTATAAGAAGTAATATACCTGAAAGTAATAATTATTGCTTTTTCAGATATAGGTGAGATACAAGT
Source organism: Megalonaias nervosa (assembly GCA_016617855.1). Taxonomy (NCBI): domain Eukaryota; kingdom Metazoa; phylum Mollusca; class Bivalvia; order Unionida; family Unionidae; genus Megalonaias; species Megalonaias nervosa. The sequence goes on from JAECUM010046052.1 coordinate 4,018, forward strand.
ATATAGTGTACAGTAGTCTAACAAACGGATTTAAGGGTAACCCTAAAACATGTATGGTGCAAGATTTGTGATATTGATCTAAAGTCTTATGTAGCAGGAGTCGTTAATAAAACGGTTTCTCTAATCTTGATGGCTTTTATAGTAAACATTGCTAAATTATTCATCAGAATTTTACTAGCATCATTGTATATAAACTATTTAAATTTTTCTAAAGTGAGATTTTTATATATAAAGGTGGGTAAGTATTTTCTTCGTATTTCTCCATATAGCGGACAAGCAGTAATAAAATGGAATTCATTTTCGATGTTAACGTTACAAATTAGACACAATCTTTCCTCATAGCAGATACTTCATATCTTCTCGTATTACCTCTGATTGGCAAGTTTCCCACTCTAAACATAATGATGATGTAACAAAGATCGTTATCTCCCAACAGTTTTATATATTTTTGACAAGTAAATTCTACTCCCAATGACCTATAGAAGCGCAGTCTTTCCATCGACTTAATCTCATCCTGCAGCTTTTGCCTAAATATATCTCTCTCTCTGGCTGAACAATCTAGGAAATATATTTTCATAATTTACACCCTGAGTACGCCAAACATTGCCAATTCAATCGTAAATAGAAACTTTTTAACATAGTTAGGCCAGCAATCACAATTTTTCCCCCGTCTTAAATTGTAAATCGTAGCATTGTTAATGATATGTGTCTTCTGGCATTTTTAGAATTCTTAGCCAATATTTCAAATACGTTTATATCTTATACACTGCATACTAATTCTTCCTAATTCGTTATATACGAATGTGTCACAGAATAAGGCAAGAAATAGCATGGTTTCGCCTTGGAACAATTTGATCATTTTCGTCGTAAATGCGTACAACGTTACCTAGGGTGGATAATTATTTTTCTAGTTAAGCAATTGAACTACCATGTATCTCATCGTAGATCGCTTGCGACGAGACACACTGAAAGCATAGTATGCACGGTTATTTTACCCTTACTAAGACTCATTCTCCTGGAGATTTAAGACAAGTTTCTTCTCTAATTGATACTTTGGCCTTTTGGATCTTGTCAAGGAGTGTAAGTTCTCCATTTGTGTTCTACAGCCATAGGGGTAAGTGTTACATTTTTATTTTATTTGATATGTGAAGCATATTCAGTTTAATGTCGTAGCATGAAATGTTGTCTTTACCACTACGCGGATTTGAAACTTTGTGAACTTCTGAATTGTTACAAGTTGCTATTAAGAGTTTAATTTAGTAGCATGTATCTATAGATTTTAATTCCGTACCTGTTATTATGACTAGTTTGGTTTAATTTTAACTGTGCGTGTGCGTGTGTGGGTATATCAGGCTGTCGGTCTGGCCGTCTGTATGAGGATGGAAGCAGGTGTGACCATCAAGGCCATGCAGGGACGAAACTGCTGATTTGTAAACTTGTGCGCATGTTGGATCCATGAAGGATGTGTGTGGCCAATACAAGTTTGGGCCAAACCAAGAATTCAGGAGAACTGTGCGGTTTGACAATGGACACGTAAACCAGGTCAAAATGTTTCGATTGCAACCTTTTACAAATATTTATGAGTCATACGTGGTTATGAATTGTATGGGCTGTACAAATGACTGAGAGTCAGAGTCGTGTGCTTGGAACAATTGTTATGTTGATTCAATTCATCATATTTGTTTCAATTGATGATGTTTCAATCGAATGCAATGGTGTTACCTTCGTTACTTGAGATTATTTGAATCTTACTTTTATTACATGCGATTATATGGATCATACTTTCATTGCATGAGACTATCTGAATCTAACTATTGATTCATGCATGCGGCAAAAGGAAACTATGCAGTGGAAGAAAAGATAGAGGCAAAAAAGAACTCGTGTGAAGAGAAATGGGGAAGAGAAGTAGAGAGATTATGACCCAGATTTTGAAATTGACTGGACGACACAGAATCCTGACACATGGCTAACAAACCTTTGGTCAGTTGCAAGGTGCTATACGACTCTGGAGCAAAAGAATAAATATTCGGCATTCAGAGAATCTGATCCCAGTGCAATGTTGGCATTTATTATAGACTGTAAAATATTTGCAGACCCAAATCTTGTCGGTATTCAGGAGAATGCTTTGAAGGTATTTTCTGTCATACCTATGTCTCTGTCCTCTCTCTCTCTCTCGATAGTTTTTATGTTAGATTATAAATGTTCCTATTCAGTTTGCATATCACACATTGAGAAGTATCAAAACTACTGAAGTACATATGTTTGGTCCAAGAAGCAACAGACTTGTATGAGACCAATAGGGATACGATATCGTGTAACAGGGGCACAGATTTATAACAGCTAGCAATATCCTTATTATTACCGTGTGTGTTTTATGCACATACGCATCATGTTCACTCCTCTAGCCCCGAAATCATGAGAGGGTTTTCCATCATTATGAACTTTGATACTGGCTCTTATAAATGTAATGAGTAATATAACTGTTTGTTGCTTTTAACTTCTTTGTGACTGGAAACAGTATTTTGGTTTCCAACACATACAACTTCTTACAACTTATATTGCAGGTCAGGGCCAACAGAAATAACCTGGCTCATCTGAGTGACAATTTTCTATCGACTAAAATGTTAAATAAATTCAAGGAGATCCAGAACAAGATTGTGGCAATTATAGACAGTGTGGCAAATGAATATGGTATTCCCAGCTTCTTATGAAGGATTGAAGACTGTTTTATCTTTTGTGGTGATGTTAATTTTGATACGTATATGTAATTTAATTACTTGAGTGTTAGTTTTAAATTCTCTTTTATTATTATTTTTATTTCATTACATGTTATTGTAATAATTTTTATTCACTGGATTTGTTCATTCCTAACACTAAGCCGGGCATCATGCACTGTCTTACACTTGGCCTACTGTTCCATCTAAACCATTAGTTCTAGCAACTTTAACACTTTTCTGAATCTCATTACAATCTTTGTCAATTTGCCATTTAACCCCAAAATAATTCTCCAAATTTGCAAATGGCATTTTGTCTAAGTCTCAACATGTCTTGATTTGAGGTCACATGCACTACCGATTCAGATCACTCGGAAATGAACAATAATGAAAGCTAATGTTGTTTATTTGATGTACTCTTATAAATAACCACATGTAGATCTCTGGGTCTTGATGCCTCTGAATTCAATCACTGTAAATATCGACGCTTTTTCTCACCCAACAGCCAGTGATGATCTTTGAACTTTCCACCCAACTATTGCATTATGTCCTTTTGATGTACTCTTATAAATGACAACATGCAAGTCTAGGGTCTTTATCATTCAATGTCATTGTATTTAGCTAGCAGTAACACTGGTTACTGATCGCTCTTTGCTTAAAGAAACTGAACCAGAAAAAAGGAAAGATTATTACAATTTGTTAAAAGTGCTAAAATCCAGATTTAGAAACTTGAATAAACCTAATATATGCAAGAAAGGACTCAACTCGAGTTTGTGAAACTGGAGAACCAATTTCTGAATTAGCACAAAACATCAAGAAACTGACCAGACAGGCATGCCTGTCGCAACTGGTGAAATTATTGAAATGTTAACCCTGGACTATTTTATTGATGCCATCCTGGAGTTGGAAACCAGATTGAGATTTAGAGAATGTGGTCCTAAAACATTCAATTGCTGAAACCTGAATCATATTCATGTTAACTAATGCACAACAGAATCTCCATATAGTGAAGTGGTGAGAAAGAATAAGTGAAATTTAGACAGTGAACATATTTGAAGATAAGATTCTTTTATCCTGCAGAATCCTGGGAAGCATAACAGACCATGCAGGTCTGGACATGTGAATCCAGTTATGATGATCGTAAGCATTCTTGTAAAATGATGTATACAACTAACAAAATATAACTAAGGATGTTCATGAAGTAATTGAATTTTATTTTTTGTTTGAAGCAAGCCAAGCTGAGAAAAAAATGGATAAATGTGTGATGGAAATTTAAGTTCAACAGACGTTCGTAAGAACTATTGTACAGCATGAAAAGACCTATATAAAAATAAGGATGTAATTGCACATTGTGCGGATAAAATTTGTCAAAACTTACAGAAGAGTATGGTAGATGCATCATGTGATCTTTGTAAGACGCCAACTGCGACAACGCTATGCAGTGACTGTGGAAAACGGTGGGAACAAAGAAGCAAACGTTTTGTCCCCAAACGTTTTGACATTATTAGGTATGACATTAATGTTCGATGTTGGCGAACACAGCTTTGGGCAATCGCCAAATGCTACTTGAATTATAAACGCTCGGCGGATAAAGTTTCAGCTTTTGAATGTGACATCTAGCCATTATTGGCGTTGATTATAAATTGTGCAAAATTTTTTGCTCCTCCTGAATTTGATGGCATTCAGGAAGGTGATAGATTGGTCATTTCTGTCTTGTATCCATATAGTGAAGTAGTGAGAAAGCATAAATGAAATTTAGACAGTGAACATATATTTGTAAGATGAGATGCTTCTAACCTAACAAATCCAGGGAAGGATAACAAACCATACAGGTCCGAACATATCAATCCAGTTATAATGATAATAAACCGATCTTTTAAAATGATGTATACAATTAAAAATTAACATAACAAGGCATAAGGGTGAAGTATATGATTGTTATTTTACTTTTGAAAGAAGCCAACCAGAGCAAAGAATGGATAAATGTGGTTATGGCAATACAGGTATACCAGAAGTCCGAAAAAAACTAGTTTACGTCAGGAACATACTTGTACACAGGTAAGGATGTAGTTGCAATTTTTGTTGATAAAATTTGTCAGGACCCACAGAAGGGCATGATTGATGTATCCTGTGATGATTGCAAGAAGCCAAAAATAACAAAATTATAAAGGAAAAATATAAACAAATCATAAACCTTAAAGTAAAATGTTGTACATGATGAAAAAGATCATAACTGAGCATCTTTGTGAAATCAATGAATGGTGTTTCTTTCTTGGAAGGACAACAGCTGGCGCAAATGAACGAACGAAAAAACTAACTACAGTGACATGAAATCATCAGACAAAGTAAACTATCACCATGCATGGGATAAACTATGTGTTTAAGAAGGGAATTAGACCTTTTATTGAAACAGTATGTAAAGACTTTCATGAACAACTAAAATCTCATGCCTGTGATTCACGCATGCGGCAAAAGGAAACTATGCAGTGGAAGAAAAGATAGAGGCAAAAAAGAACTCATGTGAAGAGAAATGGAGAAGAGAAGTAGAGAGATTGTGATCCAGATTTTGAAACTGACTGGAGACACAGAATCCTGACACATGGCTAACAGACCTTTGGTCAGTTGCAAGGTGCTATACGACTCTGGAGCAAAAGAATAAATATTCGGCATTCAGAGAATCTGATCCCAGTGTAATATTGGCATTTATTATAAACTGTAAAATATTTGCAGACCCAGATCTTGTTGGTATTCAGGAGAATGCTTTGAAGGTATTTTCTGTCATACTTTTACCTATTTCTCTCTCGATCGATTGATCGAATGTTTTTATGTTAGATTATAAATGTTCCTATTCAGTTTGCATATCACACATTGAGAAGTATCAAAACTACTGAAGTACATATGTTTGGTCCAAGAAGTAACAGACTTGTACGAGACCAATAGGGATACGATATCGTATAAAACAGGGGCACAGATTTATAACAGCTAGCAATATCCTTATAATTATCGTGTGTGTTTTATGCACATACGCATCATGTTCACTCCTCTAGCCCCGAAATCATGAGAGGGTTTTCCATCATTATGAACTTTGATACTGGCTCTTATAAATGTAATGAGTAATATAACTGTTTGTTGCTTTTAACTTCTTTGTGACTGGAAACAGTATTTTGGTTTCCAACACATACAACTTCTTACAACTTATGTTACAGGTCAGGGCCAACAGAAATAACCTGGCTCATCTGAGTGACAATTTTCTATCGACTAAAATGTTAAATAAATTCAAGGAGATCCAGAACAAGATTGTGGCAATTATAGACAGTGTGGCAGATGAATATGGCATTCTCAGCTTCTTATGAAGGATTGAAGACTGTTTTATCTTTTGTGGTGATATTAATTTTGATACGTATATGTAATTTAATTACTTGTGTGTTAGTTTTAAATTCTCTTTTATTATTTGTTTTTATTTCATTACATGTTATTGTAATAATTTTCATTCACTGGATTTGTTCATTCGTAACACTAAGCCGGGCATCATGCACTGTCTTACACTTGGCCTACTGTTCCATCTAAAGCATCAGTTCTAGCAACTTTAGCACTTTTCTGAATCTCATTACAATCTTTGTCAATTTGCCATTTAACCCCAAAATAATTCTCCAAATTTGCAAATGGCATTTTGTCTAAGTCTCAACATGTCTTGATTTTGAGGTCACATGCACTACTGATTCAGCTACACTCGAAAATGAACACAACAATGAAAGCTGAAGTTGTTTATTTGATGTACTCTTATAAATAACGTCATGTAGATCTCTGGGTCTTGATGCCTCTGAATCCAACCATTGTAAATATCAGCTAAGGATGTAGTTGCAGTTTGTGTTGATAAAGTTTGTCAGGACCCACAGACGGGCATGATGGATGTATCCTGCGATGATTGCAAGAATCCAACTGCAAGGACTCTATGCAGTAGCTGTGGGAACAAACAAATGCTTCTTGTATAATACACAAATAATAGTTCAACTTTTGAATGTGATATTTCATCATTGTTGGCATTCATTATCAATTACACACAATCTGGTGAACCGGAATTTGATGTGTTCAGAAAGGTGTTGATTGGCAATTTTTATCTTGTACTTTTACCAACGTCTCGTGTGGATGGCAAGGAAATGCACTATTAAATTTCTAACAGCGTTTTATGAGAAAATGTGCAAGGTCTAACTGAATTTTATTATTCAATTTGCATGTTTGGTAATACGTATTGAGAAATGTTCCAAACAACTCTGCAATACATACTTTTGTGAGAGAAACTAGAAACTAACAGACTTGCTTGAAATCCTATGGCACTATGGATGCAGTATCTCATAATACAGCAATATAACTGCCAGCACACATACATACTAGTGAGTTAAAGGGAACCAATAAACTGCCTAGAATGAAACCTCAGATGTATGATGGTCAGACTGACATAGATGAGTATTTAATCTAGTTCACTGTAATTGCAGAATTGAATGACTGGGATTATCATTCAAAGTAATTGTATTTGGCAAGCAGTATCACTGGTACTGTTCGCTCTTTGCTTAATGAAACTGAACTAGAACAAAAGGAAAGATTATTACAGTTTGTTAAAAGTGCTAAAATCCATATTTGGAACCTTGAATAAAACTGAAATATACCTGACTCAAATTGAGTTCATGAAATGGGAAAACTAATTTCTGAATTAGCACAAAACATCAAGAAACTGACCAGACAGGCATGCCTGTCACAACTGATGAAATTGTTGAAATTCTAACCCTGGACTATTTTATTGATGCCGTGCTGGAGTTGGAAACCAGACTGAGACTTAAGAGAATTTGGTCCTAAAACACCAAATGAGACTGGAACAATAGCTGTTAAAATGGAAGCTCACAAACTAGCTGATAAACAAAACTGAACTGCCTGTCTGAAAGAATAGCTGCAGCTAATGAAGGCAAGCTAGATAAAATTGTACACATGCTATACAATTATCTGAAAAAGTTGAAAAATTGCAGTCAGAAATAGATAAAAGAAAAAACTGGAACGCAAAACAAGATGATAGGAATTGCCATGTCAGAAGAAATGACCGCCAAAGAGATTACAATGAAAAATTGTTTCAAACATTTTCAAACAGTACTATCAGAAAACAAATGTTTGAACAAATAGATAGATACCAAATTCAAACAAAACCAAAGTTTTAGAAACAATCGGAAAATACTGATAGCCCAGAGATCAGGGAAACGAATGGTTCAAGCTTGGGGACTGAAGCGCGACCATAAAGAAAGGTCCAAATCGATCAAACTGAACACTCTAGGGACTGAAACAAGGTATCTTGTAAATGTTATAGCGAATGGAAATTACATTTCTTTGTTGTGTGACATGGGAGCACATGTTAAAACTCTTAGTAGTAAGGTAGTAAAATCTTGGTCCGAAAACTCATAACAAGAGGTACTCCAGTATAAAGTTTAAGTATGCTTTTAACTGTAACAGGAGAAAGCCAACCTTTGAAGGCAAAGCAGATGTAGAAATTGTATTAGGGACTCGTACTTTCACACATGAAGTATTGTTAGCGGACATACAACAAGCTGGCATACTTGGAACTGTCTTTTAAAAAGAACCTCCAGTTTGACCCTATTATTAGTAAAGGTTATTTAAATGTAAAAGAAGAAAAAGTAGCATGCTATATGAAATCAGATGAAGAGTAAACTGCTGTAAAATTGCTTTAACTGTTGAGATACTGCCAGATTCTTAAGTGATTGTAAATGGCAGACCAATTGACAAGTATGATAAGGAAGCAATGGGTTTAACTGAACCATTCTCAAATATGTGGAGAAAACTGGTCTTCAAGTAGCAACAAAAGAAACTGGTCTGCTGGTAGTAAAAGTTTCAGTACATCCTAAAAATGGATAGATTCCTCTCAGAATTGCAAATTTTGGAGAAAAACCATTTCAACTGTATAATAATAGTTACTGCAGAATTATAGCCAGTTCAAGAAGTAAATCTGCTGGTGCAATAAACCAGAAAGGGAGTAGTGTTTAACAATTACCAGAACATTTAACAAATGTTTGTTAAGGACTTCTAAAAATCTGGATAAGACGTCAGACATAAGACAACATAATCCCTCTCCCCCCCCCCCAAACAACAACGCATGCTACTTCAACTAGTTGCCGGTTAGGACTCCGTCTAAGGGACAACTCTTTTCTGTGTCAGAAACAGTCATAGGAAAAGTTGTCTCTCTTGATCTGCTGCAGTTCTGTTAAATCCAGTCAACATTATATACGAATGTTTCAAGTGATAAAGTCGTTTTCTGCCCAAGATTGTATCTTATATAAATAGAATCTTCTTAATAGCATAAACCTTTTTCCATAGTCAGTAAGCAATAATAAAAGTAAGAGTCAAGTCATACAGATAAAGTTGGGCAATATTTTTCCCCTGCACATCAACGACTGCAATCAATGATAAAAATCAACCGTACATATACATACAAAAAATATATAAATGTCAGACCTGATGTCAAGCTTGCATCTCCACCACCATGACGTATTTCTGTGACTCAAGATTATTGCTGAATATTAAGTTTACTGTTGTATAAATTATTTGAATCTTGCATCTTGAATAAATATGTATAGTATGCATACAAAAGTTTTTACTCGGTCAAGCTTTTAATCCAATTTATTGCATAAGGTGTCTTCAACAAATAAAGCGTCAGTAGTGTATGGGGTGGGGGTGGGTGGGGTAAAAAACGAAGAGAAATAATATGCCTAACAGTCAAACACTGTTACATCTTGAAGAGTATTGTGATGAACTTATGTTACAAAAGAGGTTAGGAGAAACTCCCATCTCCTGACAGTAGCACAAGTACAAAGACGGCTATCACTTGTGAGTCAAAAGATGACTTGGACAACTTGGACATGTCCTAATTAACCCATTTAGAAAATAATGATACATTTCTGCAAGTTGCAAAGGGGATGGTTACAAGTAAAATGAAATATGAATTTGCAGACATTACTGAACCGAAATAAACTAACATTGGAAACAGGTCGATTCCTCTGTAGCAGAAAATGATATCCTGTATAGGAAATGGGAAAATGATGATGGAAAGAAAGTCAACATGCAAATTGTTGTCCCAGAGTGCTTAAAGAGCTGTATACTTAAAGTTACATAACAGTTTCAAAGCTGCATGTTTGGGAATAGCAAAGACTACAAACAGTGTGGCAGAAATTATTTTTTGTATGGACTGAATAAAGATGTTGAAGTATGGGGCAAGATATGTGATGTGTGCGCCAATAAAAAATCCTCCCTTAGGAAACCAAAAGCACCCATGAAAACCTATAATGTAGGTGCTCCTATGGAAGGGGTGGCTATTGATTTTATAGATCCACTCCCCTGGACCATAAAAGGAAATATATACATAATGGTCACACCCAGTAGAAAAGACTGAAGCTGAAACTGCAGCATAAGGATTGGTAATTTTATCAGGAGATTTGGAATACCTCTTATTCGCTCTAATCTGGGAAAAATATTTGAGTCAGAACTTTTCAAAGAGATCTTTCTAGTATTAGGAACTGAGAAAACAAACTTCTACTGCTAGACCCCAAAGTGACGGTATAATAGAGTTAACAGAACCATTTATAACATGCTTTCAGCATTTGTGTCCTCACATCCAGATAGTAGGGATGAATTCTTACCTTTGCCGATGATGGTGTACAGATCAAAAGTACATGAATCAACTGGAGTTACTCCCAGTATGATGACATTTAGTAGAGGAAAGAGTTCTTCCCATTGACATGGTACCTGGAAAACCTAAATTAAACGATAATGATAATGAACAAAGATACAAAACAAAGTATGAAAATAATCTCAAATATAAAATCAAAGACGTACACGAGTTTGCAAGAAAAAGACTGAATTTTTTAGTAAATGTATTGAATAAGAAATTATGACAAACATAAATTTTAGTAAATACAAAGGTGATGAGGTTTGGTATTACAATCCAGTCAGAAACTGAAATAAACCCACATTTATAAAGAAAGGTCTGTATTAAATCCTAAAGAAAGTTAATGATGTATTGTACAGAATAAAAGGAGGACCTAAATAAAAAGCAAAAATGGTCCACCATGACAAACAGACTATATGAAGGTGCAATCTTACCTCAGTCACTAGTGTAAAATATAGTTTTTTAAAAAGTCTACTGTAAGTCAACCATCTTATTTTCTATACTATTTGTGAAAAAATGGGACTTTGAAGATGTAAATAGCTGGATTAACACAAATTTCTAAATAATGTTAGTGATATTAAAAATCTAATAGTTATGAATAATATTTATTTTTCAGTACTGGTCTAGTCATACTGCTTACCACACAGTGTTATTCCAGTGGACTCGGGTGGGTTTGAATCCCATCAAGGCTCAATGCAGTCATGCATTATGTAGTTCTGGAATAAAAAGCTGAATTGTTGCAAAAGAAAAGCTTTGAAAACTGATTATAAGCCAAGAATTGTGGTATAATGTTTCCTATGAACTGAATATAGCTTTGAAAATGACAAGATGAAAACAGATATTAAAGTGAAGATGAATCAGATGAGCTGTCTATATATCGATTGAGAAACGGATGTATGAAAACGGTTAAAAAACATGAAAACTAGTTCCTATCTTGGAGTTAACCCTGTGATGTTTAGTGTGAATATTCATCATGGATCTCTTTTTTCGGCAAATAATCCTTTCAAAGTGACATTCAGGATTTTTTGGAAGAAGCACAGCAATGGTTTCATGGATTGTATAACTTTCAGTGGATATAAGTGATGAACTTTTGGAAGCAGTGTAACTTGACCATAAACTCTTATTCATTAAGGCTTAATTACAAAATGATAATATATAACATATTCTTTATGTTTTATTGACATTTTTCAACAACAAGAACTCGGAACAAAATAGAAAATACAAGATTAGCAGATAGACACCAGCAAGGAGGGAAAACAAATCATATTTTGTTATCAAGACTCGACTCATTTTAGGTAAATATTAAACTATGTAAGAAATGCATCAGATTTTCCAATTGGTCTTCTCCCAAACGAAACTAAAGGTCTACAGGAAATACTGTTAGAAGCTACATTCTATAACATGAAAGGACTTATCGAGTTAGTTGAGAAAAGATTAGAGAACATGAGAGAATATACCTCACATGTACCCATAAACAATTACGTGTGCATATATTTTTTCTATGCCAATTGTATAAAATGAGAACTTTGAATATGTAGAGAGTTGGATTAATACAAATTTCTAAATAATGTTAGTAGTATTTAAAATAATTGAAAATCTAATAATTATATGAATATTTATTTTTAGGTACTGGTCTAGTCATAGTACTTACCGTAGAGTGTTATTCCAGTGGGAACCAGATGGGTTTGTATCCCATCAGGGCTATATGCAGTCATGCATTGTACAGTTCTGAAAACAATAATTAAAATACATTTTTAGCTGAATTGTTTCAAAATATAATATTGCATGTTTTATTGAAATTTTCATGTAGGCATGAAGCATTATAACCATAATATATGTAAAGCATGTATATAGTGGTTTCAGTACAAGAAGATGTCTAAATATATACATAAATACATTTCACAATTTTGTTGATACGGATATTTCATCATGTATAATTTTGTACATGTATTTTATGTACAGATATTTTCCATTGTTATAATAAATATCAATATAATGCAAATGTACATTTTAGCTATGAAGACAAAGACTAATGTCATCCAAACTTTAAATTCAAATCAATCAAAGTTCTAAAAACTTCTTAGATTTCAAGTCAATGTTTGGATATATCCGACATAAATTTTTGAGAGAGAGAGAGAGAGAGAGAGAGAGATAGAGACTAGGCACTGAATGTTTAACAGTGTCTTCATATATTGCACTGGTTTTGCTACTTGTGAAACTATAAAGCATTGCGTAGTGTAATATGTAATATTATATTCTGAATTCAACTGGTTTGATATTGGAATGAAATCTGGTTATTGTTTACGAAAAGAACATTGGGTTACGTTTATTTCAAGCTTTACTTGCCCTAATTCCAAACAAGTTTCTCTTGAAATCATTCGATTGGGTACCAATTCTTAAAGGCGGGGTGGGGGATTTCTATCTTGAAATCATTCGATTGAGTACCAATTCTTAAAGGCGGGGTGGGGGATTTCTATGCTGCTATTTTCTTCATCCTCAGATCAGCTGGTTTTAATCCCAATGTGTAGTAGTAACAACCAGGGTAGACACAAGAGAGCGGCTGCGATCAGTATTTAGATTTTCTCAAAATGTCAACCTCATTACCCCTGGTACTATGTCTGCTTTCCTATGTAAAGAAAACATTACATGCGAAGGTAGTCATGGTTTAAAGGTCAACTGTCTATATTGAATACGACAATGGGCCTTTTGTACAGCATGTCAGGCGGAAATAAATGAGAATTTTTCAAAATGCAGTAGAAGTAAATAAACGAATATATATGAGTCGGGCGTTGAACAGAAGAAACGAACACAAAACACTCGGGCCGTGAGTTTATTTAGCGTCAACGATACAAGAAAAAAAAAAAACTACAACGAAACAGAATACTTAATATACGATACTAAAACAAAACAGAACAAATACTATACACAACCCGCACGCCGATATTTCAATATATAGCAAAACAATAATATAAAAACGACAACTTACCAGACACGAATACCTTAAACATCCACATACTACAATTCTCGCGAACTGCATTCGTCATAATAGGCGCAGACAATGAAAAAGGTGTCGTTAGTCCAGAGACGATACGACAAGTGCCTAGGGCATTTATTAAAAATGCACGGCGCTACACGTTATCGTCCCCTTTATGTGCCTCGCGCAGTGATCGATCACTCACTCACTCACGCGCTCACTCATAACAAACACGCACCTGGGTCACTTACTCCCTCCCTAAGTGTAAATGTCTCACGACATTTAACAAATTTGTGCCTGCAACCAAAAGAAAGAAAATAGAAATTAACAGGAACAAATAATCAATCAGTACTATACATGGTGTCTTCAGAAATAAATAAAACGTTAATACATGACAGTTGTTCAAATATATCAAGATTTAAAAACGACCAAAAAAATATTTAAGTTCATCTTTAGTTTAAAAAAATGAAAATCATACAAGAGCTGTTTTCTATCACTACGTATTCCCTTTTTCTTCCGTAGTGGTACTAGTGTGACTGACCTAGTAGGTCAGCCCTAGTGTGATTCGAACTCACCCGATTCTGCCCGGAAGACCATTACCCCCACATTTATCCATCGTTCCGCAGTAATATTAGTTCATAACATGGAGGACAAGTAAAAAATAAACGGAACTACAAAGCTTAATAAGTTAAATTGCCCGGCAAAGAAAAGTAAATATATTAAACGTTACGTATTGGACGTAAGCTTTCGCATCAAATAAACAATGGTGTACAACACTAAACATAAATATGAATAATACAAAGACTTCGGTTACATAGAAACTATAGATGTCATTGGAATGTTCATTAAATTAATGCAGAATTATTTCTAGTAACAAACAAGTCTTTGAAATTGCTAAAGGCAATATGTCAACATAAATTTAAACAATGTCAGAGCAGCCCTTGGCCAGGATTTGACTCGGTGATTTCTGTGCTGCACGTGATATGCGGGTCAAACCGTGCTGCTAGTTGGGAAAAAAAAAATGAACTCTGTAACTGTACCGATTAGCGAAACTAATGAGTTAAAACAAAATAACTAACGGTACTAAATGAGTCAAGAACGCATGAAAAATTTAACATACAGTATTAAGAATCGTTCCTTCCGAAAATATGTAATCTTAACACAGAACACATAGCACTAAACAAAGTTTTACGAGTTATATACACACAATTGTTCACGTCCATGAACCGCGAAGATAATGACGTCCTCACGAGAAACACTAAGAAAGAAAAATGTCGGCGCACTTCCTTTTTCTGTTCCGGTTGAAAAAAAAAAAGCGTTAACTTTCACCTCTTAACTTGCACTTCAGTCTGCATTGGTAGCGGTACTTCCGTCTTGTAGTTTATTTATCCGTCATCTTCCGTCCTTTCGTGACTGCACTGTGGGCGCCATTGTGAGCCGGGCGTTGTACAGAAGAAACGAACACAACACTCGAGTCGTGTGATTTATTTAGCGTCAACGATACAAGACAAAAGAAAAACAGAAAAAAACTACAACGAAACAGAACAAATACTTAATATATGATACTAAAATAAATACTATACACAACCCGCACGCCGATATTTCAATATACAGCAACACGATAATATAAAAACGACAACTTTCCAGACACGATGACCCTAAACATCCACATACTACAATTCTCGTGAATTGCATTCGTCATAACAGGCGTAGACAATGAAAAAGGTGTCGTTAGTCCAGAGACGATACGACAAGCTCCTAGGGCATTTATTAAGTGCACGGCGCTCGACGTTATCATCCCTTTCATGTGTCTCGTGCACTGATCGATCACTCACTCACTCACTCACGCGCTCACTCATGACAAACACGCACCTGAGTCACATACATGCTGACCTACAACAACTTTTTAAATACTTTAGAGATCATTTTATAAAAGTAATGCTACAATGCGTGAGATTATTTGCGGAAAACCCCCCGAATTACAGCTTTTAATAGGTCATACATGCTATCAAGAACAGTAACTCTTCCCGTCAGATGGGTCCGTAAAAATGTGATAATGGAACAAACACTGCATAAATTGAGTTCAAATACACACAAAAACTCATTTTTGACAAAGCGGACATTTTATACTAAGGAATCAGACTATGCACACATGTTTTCATTTATTATACTGATGTATTAAAACCGTTTGGTACAATTTTTGGTGTGTAATGTATTTTCGAGGTTAGACTCGTATTTACAAATGATGGTGATAATATACAGGTATTGATAGACCTATTTAATTTAAAATTTTCATGTTTAGTATAGACAAAACGAGGTAAAATTTTATTACTTTTAAGAAAAAACTCAACGTCATTTATTGTGAAAATCAATCCATTCTGAATATTGACATTATAAAGATCAAACAATCGATCTCTACTGTACCATATCACTTTATTAAAAAAAAAAAAAAAACAACAACAAAATAATCATAAATATTTCGTGAGAATTCGGTATCAGTTCGTTCTCTCGCACTTTCACATTTCACAATTTAATACTACAGCCTGAACTGTATAATATTGCTCAAAACTGATAAGAATTATTAAGAAAGTTTTTTAAAAAAAATTGACATCCAAAATTTAATGGTGCAACACACGTGCAATTTACACCACATAAAAACAGATTTACTGTAATAATAAAACTGTACATTATGAAAAACTGAATGAGGAAATTTTCAAGAATTTTGTTGACGTGACTGACATCCTCTTGTAGAATTTTGGAACTATTCAATATGTTATTTTTCTTTTGGCATATTTTTCTGTCATTAATTGTAAAGATATGAAAACTAACCAAAACTATGTTTTAATTTAATTCTAAAGTGACAATTGTTGTTTAGTAAATTGTGATTTCAGATCAACATAGATATGTAGACGCAAATTGTAATGATTATGCACTATTTTAAGAGTAACATATAATTTCAACTTGTGTATGACTCGTCATTATGGTTTGGTTTTTTTTTAAATGGGGGGGGGGAGGGCGCTTAGACAAGGCAAAACAAATACTTCAGAAGTACCCGAAACAATGGAAAAGTAAATGTATTATTAAAGCTGAATATTCACAAAACATTTCTATATTACCATATGTAAGAAATATACAAATTTCAACTTGAAGTAACCATGAGGTCATGATTTTGCAAAAAGTGACCAAAGACCAGTATTAAAATGGTGGATGGTACATGTGTTTGAATGCATGCTGTGAATTTATTTGAAATGATATCATAAAGATGAGTTCAATTTTGAAGTCTGCACACACAAGTTATGCATAAAACATTACATTTTAAGAGCAATATATAATTTCATCATGTGTATGACTCTAGAATATGATATTTCATACAAACATACAACCATGGGAGGGGGGCACTTGATAAAAAGGCACAGAAAGGCTTCTGAAGTACCTGGAACATAGGAAAAGTCTATTTATTCTTATGGCTAAATGTTCACTCAACATTTCTATACAACCACATGTAATAAATACGCAAATGTCAGCTTCAAATAACACGAGGTCAAGATTTTGCAAAGAGTGACCAAAACCAATATATAAAAGAGTGGATCATGCACGTGTTTGCACGCTTCCTGTGAATTTATCTGAAAATATATCATGAATATGAGTTCATTTTTAGATTCAACAAACTCGAATTATCAAGAAAACATTCCATTATTATTTATTCCAAAATTCTGAAGAAAACAAATCCGTAGCCATTTTCAAAACGATTTTGTGATATCCCCTCCTACATCAAAATGCTCATTAACCGTTCGCGTATTTTACACAACAAATACAAAATTGTTAGATTAAATTACCTGCGCAAACATTCGAAGATTACGATCATATATTTGGGTCGGTTTGTCATGATTGATCATATCTTCTTATATTATGCAAAGTCAGAGGAAATGAAGCACGGGAGTTCTGTCTGTATCACAGTCGTGAGGTCACGTTCCATCAGCATGGTCAATTTTAATTGGCCAATAGATTGCAATGCCCACCAATCCATGCTTTGTTTTCCAGAATGCTTACACGCGCCAAACTTCTATATAAACAGTGCGTTGTTCAAAGGGGTGGGTGGGGTCAGACAGTACAAGGATAGAGAAAGGGACTGGTAAAGATTGAGCTGTAGGATAAAGTTTTGAAAGAGAGATTGATTGAATCAGAAAAATGAGAGAGGTAATAGAAAATAACTTGCAAAATAGGAAAATTCATGTATGAAATTTTGATGCATGATTTGGAACCAAGAATTCGAATTAAAAATTCTCATAAGCAGACGAGTTTTTTTTTACACTCGAATTTCGGAACACAAATTTTTATTCAGGAATTAAAACATCGTATTTAAAAGAATGTAATTTGCCCACATTATATTGTTAACAAATCGGCTGAGTGTCAGGAATTAATGAAATTCTTTAAATAATGGAGGCTCACCCACTATGGTTGCAATACAGGTATATTTTCTGTATTTAGAATTGAATATGTAAACTGGTCAAGAATACAAATTTCCTGACACAATAAGTAAGAGAAAATAATGAATAAATCTGTCCTGAATATTTATCTTTTGTTGATTGTTGCTTTCTATCACTATCGCTAGAGTCAGTCGAACCCCTTGTAGCTTCAAGATCTGGAAAATATAAAATCATGACTAATTTTCCAGACCACAGAGGTTAAAATACATTGAATTAGGATACAATAAAAAAGAATTTATGGTGAAGAAATTTTCAGATTTAATATGTGAGAAATTTACTATGTCAAAAGAATCAGATTTCTTGTGCCACATTGCCACTGATAAAGACAAAAAAGGATTGCACAGAGGACGATGAAAAGCTTACATAAAAATCGTAGCAGACCAGATAAAGTTTTTAAATATAATTTGAATGATTTGAAGCAAAGAAAATTACAACTTGCACAACGTGCTCAAAATTTCACCAACTTTGATTTATGTTTTGTTCTTACTATTCGCCAATGATTTACAGTTATAAATCACGAATTTATCTCTTCCATTTTCTTGACCGCTTGAGAGTTGAGTGGATACTCTAAGACACTTACCCCATATACAGGGACTGGCTGCATGTAAAACCGAGTTCAATGAAATTTTGCAAATCAAGACCGAACGATTCCAGTGAGAAGCTGGAAGAAAGTAAGAGGCAACGACGTATCGTATCGCCTTACACACGAACTAAAGTGTAAGCTCAGATACTTGCCAGGGATTCCGAAGACGACATAACTGTGCCTGAATCAACGTTTGGCACTTCTAACACAAAACCAATAGAGTCCTGATTCAGTCCAAAATAAATTCGTTCGTCCCTAAAATTATTGTCACCTTTGAGAGATGCAAAAACACACTTCCAGAAAATTCAAGACGAAGGCTTACACTTACATCTTGAGATGTAAAGAGTTCAAGTAGTGTAAAACTTAGTCAAATTAGTTTGTAATCAAGATGAAACGATGACTTTTCCAATACGAATGCAGACACCAAGCGGCAAAGGCTATCCGTGTCAAACAATACTTTTGAAAATGTGTTGGTAGAAGTTTGTGCTAGAGATCTTGACGATGATATAATTATATCATATTCAACACCATTTCCATCCACTACAAAATGACACTGAGTTTGTTTTTTTTTATTTTTATAGAGAAAATAAAATGGTGGTAAATCTGATAGGATGACAGAACAAGGACCAGCGAAGAATGAATTTCGTTTGGTACCTCATTAAGATTATTTTCTACAATCTAGTAACCCTAAAAGTGACTTCCAGAAAAAAATTGGAACGATGACATACACCTACACGGTGAAATTAAACGATTTAAGTCAATGGTTGCTATGTCTTTGTAATGTATTTTTGGTATTAAGTTTTGGTGCAAACGATATATAAACGAAAGCTAACAAACACACGCGCGCGCACGCACGCACACACAAAAGTGTTACTGCACTGGGTGACAGTAGATTGGGCGGTACTGTAGTCTGGAGACTAGTGCTTTGAGAACTGGACAGGCAAAATTAACATTACATTGTACGGAGAGAAAGAAAGAAAGGATAGTAAAAGACAGAAAGTAAGACACCGTTTTTGGTTCTGTTACAATTTGCGGTATTATAGGACAAATATAATTAAGACAACCGTACATTCTATGTGAGAAATATTCATTGTTATCATTCATTCGTCAATTTCATAAAAAGAAAAAGTAGTTATATTTATTGTTGACTGACTGCAAGTAGCATTTGTTGTATATCCCAACTTAAGACATGCGGGGTGGGGTTGGGGGTTGCAACACACGCTACAAACAATGTAGCGAAGTTTCCATTAAACAAGGACGGGAAAAACATCACCAAAAACAAAGTCTTATTCTACTGTACTCTTAAAGCAACGGAGAAAATAGGTTAAACATTGTTAAATTTTTTCTGCCCTCAACGCATGTATTGGCTTTAGGTGAGAGTTTACCACAGGGCGGGTCATACAGTGCAATGATATTCGTGTCCTTGTTCAAAATCCCTGTTTGTTTTTTTCCCTTTCCCCCGATATGGAGGACCCAATGTTAATTTTTTTTTTCCTTGACACATTGCAGTGCCAAAAGAAGCTAAGATATCTGAGGTTTATAAGCTCAAGTCAGCTCAAGATTTTATATGATCCAACGATTTACTTATGGAATTAGTGTGACCACTGATCAAATTTTTCGAGAGGTATCATAAGACGCAATCAGATACCATTCGGATTTCAAACAAAATTATAATGTGTGTGTGTGTGTGTGTGTGTGTGTGTAAGAGAGAGAGAGAGAGAGAGAGAGAGAGAGAGAGAGAGAGAGAATATATATTATTCTTACTTTTAAAAACATCACGACACTTATGTATGTTTTTATGGTATATTTTCCTTAAGAAAGTTTCAAAGAAACATACATTCCACTTC
>JAECUM010046053.1:0-21699 GCA_016617855.1 Megalonaias nervosa
CAGCTGTAGGAATCAAACGTGTATTCTAATCCTACTTCAATTTCATATAAATCTGTTTCATTCACCAAATTACTGCATTCTCTTTCTGTTTCACCAAATTACTGCGTTCTCTTTCTGTTTCATCAATAAACCCTAATACCAAGCTTATTTGATCTAAAGTAAAATTTTTGAGGACAAAGATATTGTCTGATAATTGCGTATACGACTACGAAATTTATTAGCATTAGTCTTCGCAGTATGTCTCTGTCAATTCGGATAAGACCATAAAAAACAGAAGTTACTTTTAAAATTATTTGTTCGTATGGTTTCGTGAGTATTTTCTCAATTTCATTGTAATAATTTCGCAATGATAATTATCTAGAGCGTTGGAGTGATGGAAGTGGAACATCATGTTCTTCACCTATGTCGTAATAAGAATCAGTTTCTTCCAACTTTGTTTGTTTGACTTCTTCAAAAAACTTTTCTCGCTTATCATCACTGAGATCACTAATTTCTTTGTCAAAATCTTTGATTATCGCTAGAAATATTGTGTTGTTGAAATATACGTGTTCTCTGTACTACATAATATTACCCAGTTGATATCATCGTTTGATCCTTCCAATCGCCAATTATAAATTCGACCAACACTGGAGTTTATTCGACCTCGCAAATGAAACTGCCAAATAGCGACTGGAATGGGACATTTAATTTTAATCAAAAAATTTTCAACTTCTCCGTTAGTAGTCCATTCTTGTCTATCAGAGAAAGCATGATAAGGACAATTTTCAGGATAATATGATGATGCGCTTACCCCAAACCCAACCCGGTTATCAGTTGCCTTAAAAAGTGTTGGAATATACCCAACATTGTTTTTGGTTCGTGTTACGTATCGGCTCGTTTAAAGTAACATAAAGAAAAGAGTGACTACAACAAGCTTTATAAATTTTAACAAAAATAATTTATTTCCCTAGAAAACACTGTGAAAATGTAAAAATATGAAACAAGACTTACGATTTACGAAGTGGATCCAAAAATATGTCCTAAAATTGTGAAAAACACATAAGTCCTGTGAATAAACAGTTCTGTTTTGACGTAGTCTGAATCTCAATTCCGTTCCAAGATGGCGGATGATGACATCAGACGAAGGTTAAACACAAATGTCCAGAATTTTCACTGTGAATCACAATTTGTATTGTTCAGTTCCAGTTTAGAATTAATTTCAGCAAATGTATTTGTCCAAAACCAGTTGTGTAGTTCTCCAGGGTAAATAATTATTTAAAAGGTAGACGAAGTACAACTATCCTCAATAACAAAACACATGTTATTCCTCATACGTACGAACGAACAACTCTTTCCAGCACAAAAGAATACCTTCTTCTTAAGGTATTTAGAGACTCTATAAGATGTTATGATGTGACTCTCTAAGATGTTAAAATATGACTCTAGACTAGTTCGCAGCTACCTGAGTATTTTAAAGCAAACTAATACGTCACCCCATGCACATGCATGAAGAAATCATGGAGATTTCGAAATATCGCCAACGTAGTACAGAATGTCAACAAGTATTATTAGTAATGACCATGGTCACAACCAATCATTTACATAGCTATTTCCGACTGTTTACTTAATATGACAAAACCGTCATGCAAAAATCGTGCTTACGCGAGTCACATTTACGTTCTAAATAAACACGATGTTTCTAACAAAATATCAGCTATTTCCGACTGTTTACTTAATACGATAAAACCGTCATGCAAAAATCGTGCTTACGCGAGTCACATTTACGTTCTAAATAAACACGATGTTTCTAACAAAATATCAGACCCTGCGAACATAATCATCATCATAATAATAATTATATTTAATGATATAAAAATGAAATAAAAATGAAATAGAAAGAATTAGAAGAAATTCAAATTTTAACACACATGTAATTTAACTACAGGGTCGTAACAGTTCGTTTTATACCACTAGATATACTATCAACGTACGCTTTATTTGTCAGATCATTAGGGTTAACTCTAACATATAACGTTATTATTTTGTTATTTCTCATATTTACGTTACCTGACATTGATCCACCGGATTGTCTTAAATACGGAACAAGTGTTCCTCTTAAATGAGCGTAACTAATAGCATTAGTCTCATTAGCTGGTGGTGAGGTTGTCGGTAATCCAGTTATTTTTGAGTCATTGCTCATTACAAGGTTACCTGTCATTGTGTCGCCAGCTTTATCGAGCTTGTTATCGTCGACGGATTTTAGTTGCGTATAACTCACGCTTGTGTGCTATCAACATTTGCTGGGGGATACTCGGTTTCCAATCCAATAATTTTTTTACTTGACATGTTACCTGTAACCGTTCCACCGGTTTTATAAAGCTTGTTATTATCCACATATTTCAACTGTAAATAACTTACCGCTTGTGTTTGATTTAAATTTGCTGGCGGATACGCGGTTTCCAAATTTATTATTTTTTTTCCTGACATATCTAAGTTTCCGCTTAAAGTTCCTCCTGTCAAAAATAGTTTAATATTGTCGACGGATTTAAGTTGTGCATAACTAACAGCTTGTGTATCAACAACATTTATTGGCGGATAATTTGTTTCTAAACCTAGTACTCGTTGATTTGACATAAACAGGTTTCCTGTCATTGTATCATCGTTTTATTTTTTTACTAATGGTGACGTGTCAGTTATTGTTGATTCGTCAGCGGAAATAGATCCCGTAAGTGCTGTTCCAAACTTTGTGTAATAACTCATATTATGTAAAATATATAAAATAAAATTATATAACAATGGCGAAGTCAACGATATTAAATTTTGACACCGAACGATTAATGAAATACAAGCATAATAACGATCTTCCAGATTGACATTATCTTATTGTTGGTCGTACAGGCTCTGGTTAAACAAATTTATTATTAAATCTCTTACTCAACGATAACTTTAACTACGATAAGGTATATATTTACACAGTTAACCCACAACAAGACAAATACAAATTATTGAGCGAGTACAACGATAAACTTCGTGATGAGCTTTGAGCCAACGATGATATAGTTGAGATCAAACAACCGGAGGCATTAATTCCAGTTGACAAACTTCATTCGTCCGAGCATAAAATAATTGTTTTTGACGATATTCCGCTAAATAACGAGGAGATGAACAAGATTAAGTCGTATTTTCCATTATCGCGTAACAAAAAATGTAATTCATTTTATCTAGCGCAAGGTTTTTACAACGTCGACAGATTTATTCGGCGAAATACGGGATGTTTTATATTATTTCCAGGACTTGATAATATTGATGTGAGAAATATTGCAAACGAGCAATGCGGTGATGTAACGAAAGATAAATTTATTGAACTATATCATCAAGCAACCAAAGATAAATACAATTTCTTTTTATTTGATAAACTAGCGCGTGATCCAGCGAAGATGTTTCGTTGTTGTATTGACACATTTCTATAGACGAATTTTTTATCGCGTATAAAAAATAAATAATGGACAAACATCAACAAAAAATTGAATTACTAAAAAAAATTATTACAACTCGAGCTGCTTTTAAGAAAAAAGTGGAAGAAGCAAGTCAAGGACAACATGCTGTAGAAGAGGAAACCACCAAACGTTTTAAACCTGTTACCGAAGCAGTATTCGGTAAACAACCAGAAATATCAGCATTATCTCCAGAGGAACTAAAAAACGTACAAGGAAAAGCTTTATTGGGGCAGTTAAAAGAACAGCAAGAAGCACAGGCGGAGGAAATAGTTTTAAAAATTCCCTGAAACAGTAGAAGAAAAAAGTAAAATGCAAGAGGTAGCTGATCATATTAACAGACAAAAAGATATTGAGATACCTGCTCAACGTGCAAGAGAACTTGCTGAAATAATTGTGAAAAGAGATTTTGAAAACTTAGCAAGTATAGCGAAGGAAAATATTTCTACTGGTACGTTCAAAGGTTTTATCGAGTTTCTTGTTAAAGAATTAGAGCTATTCAAAACATAAGAAAATGGACAGAGGATGAGTATACAAAGTTTACTAAAGTGTCAAATCTTATAATTGGAGGAGGAAATACCTCGTATCAATTTTTAGGATATGACTATGATGAAGATCCGTATTTGTTGAAAAATTTTAATAAAATGCGTAATGGAGTAATTGCATCAGTTGTACTTGAAGCTGTAAAACTACCGAACTCGTAAAGAAGCATTTAAACAAAATGTTTACGTTGTACTTGGAAGATTTGAAGATAAAAAACGTAACAAAATTGAAGTTGATCAAAGACTCAGTTTTGGTGTCCGAGTTTACACATCAAACGACGAACTGGTTGACAGACTATCGTTGTTGATATCATCAAAAGAAGCAAGTAATGAAAGCATTGAAAACGACAACTAAATTGTTGATATATTAGATAACCTTAGATCGAGTAAATTACTGACAGCAGACGAGTATGAAATTTTACATAGTGATCTTATCTAAAAACTTTGTTATAAATGTCAACAACACTATTGCTTGATTCATCGCAAACAACAAGAAACAGCACCAACTTTTCTGTCTATTACAATCCACCAATAATACTAGATCCAAATAAACAATACGAAATCGGATTGATTTCCGCTACGATATGGCATTATATGGCAAATGTAAAAACAAACGTCAATGACGACTTTACATTTAATTCCGGTGCTTGGGTGTCAATTAGAATACCACAGGGGGCATATAATGTAGCTGATCTCAACAAAACGATAAGAGAGTTGATAACAAAATACACTGCCGCAGACAATTTTGAATTAGCTCCAAAGTATAATACGCTACGAGCTAGAATTACATTAAAAAATAATTTGATAATCGATTTTTCACCAGCGACTAGTATCGCATCGTTCCTAGGATTTAAAAACCAACATTACGGCAGTGTGGCAGAACAAAGTGTATCATATGACGGAGATCTTCCAGTTAACATAACAGAAGTAAATACAATATTGATCAAATGTTATATTGCACTAGGATCTTAATCGGCGTTAGGGAGTCAAGGTCAAACAATCTATAGTTTTTCACCAGATGTTCCTCCAGGATCACTGATGCAAATTACTCCTCGACAAACAATATACTATCCGATTAATCTTGAAAATCAAATAACCAGCATAACAATGCAACTAACAGATCAGTCAGGACGACAAAAAGATCTTAACAATGAAATTGTCACCTATTATTTACACCTACGCAACGCGTAGGCGCGCACAATGACGTAGGTCATCGGCGTAGTTGTCGAGCGCAGCTATCGGGCATAAATTTTGTAAACCTAATTTAATAACAAAGATGAGACAAAAAAAGTTTATAGAAGAAAAATTGTAGGTGAGTTTTTTTGAAATATATTTACAAAAATAGCTGAAAACGTCCCAGGAATTGTAGCACCAATTGCACTTGACGCGGGTAAAGCTTTTGCGACAGGGGCAGCTAGTTCAGCAGGCAGTGCAGTAGGACAAAATATCGCTGATAAAATTAAAGGCAGCCCACCTTCAGCATTGGAAATAAAACGAGCAATAACAGATATTGCACCAACAGCGGAAACAGAACGAGCTATGATAGCTACAACAAAAAAATTACTGTCACCACGTGGTGAAGAGGTAATGCGCAAACTTGTAAAGAAAACAAGAATATCTCCTGCTGCTTTTTAGTTACTGAAATTTTGTGTGGATTATAGAATAAAAAATGTCAGTTAAACATTATCTCTATCTTGCCGAAGAACATGATACCGACGACACGGTGACAGAATTCGAGTATGTTGAGTATCTCGACGAAAACTCAGACGAACCAAATAAAGCTGGCGTCAGAACTTTAAACACAAGAGACGAGGACGTGTTTCTATTGCCGCACAAGGTGGTGTTAGAAGTGCGTGGTCAATTACTAACTGCGATAGGCGGTAATAGTGCAGATGGTGCAGAAATTGCACTTGTCAGTAACGGTTGGAGCTTGTTTAAAAGTGTACGGTACCAACTGGCCAATCAGACCGTGGAAGATATTTCGATGCACTTGCCTATAGCGAGTACAATACTAAATACCGTCTCGTTTAGCGATGATTATTCAAAATCAATAGCCACAAATATGATGTGGTTTAAGGATATTTCATTTGGGGCAGCTGCTTCAAGCGAGTTTCGTACTGATGCTGGTTGTCCTGCCCCAGATAATAACATAATCGCTAATCCCGCTGGTAATGCAGCTGGTGATATTGGAGACGCAATAAGATTAGCTGTTACAAGATTACGACGACAGCAATATAACGATGGATATGCCAAACGAAAAGCATTTGCCGCAGAATCTCGCCAAATAACGATGATGCTTCCGTTAAGCACAATATTTGGATTCTGCCGCGAGTATAACATACAATTATTTTAGATCGAGCTGATCAAAACGATTGTATAATACACGCCGATGGAGTAGCTGAAGGACAGTTTGCTATTACAAGATTAGCGCTGTGGATGCCACGAGTTATTCCGTCTGTGGCTAAAACAATGGAACTCGAATCATTATTGACCGCTTACACTAAAAAATATATTTTCAGCAAAACAGAATTTACAAAACAGCAATTCCTAACGCAACCGATTACACCTGGCGTGTTACGTCAAGCGAACAATTACCGCGACACTTGTTTGTTGTATTTCAACGACAGTCACGTCGTAATGATCAAGAAATTTGATAACCCTAATGTTAGACGAATATTTGTTAGAGTAAATTCTAAACAATATCCCGAACGTGCAATCGAATGTAATTTTGCTGATGATGAAACAAAAGACATATGGAGGCTATGCAAACATATCAGGACGCAGACAGTGGATCTCAGATATCTTTAGAGGAATTTCGATCACTGTATCCTATCTTTTACTTTGACATATCAAAACATTCCGAGCGAGTTATTGGATCGCTTGTTGATATTGAGGTCACTTGGACGCTTGGTATGGCTCCAGGTGCAGCTAATCCGTATAACGTATATGCGTTAGTTGTTGGTGATAGATTCTTGACAATTGATGCGACCATGGGAAGGATGAGTGTCCAAGTTTAATCTAACAACCTTGATATAATCAAGGAAAATGAAAACGGAATACACATGTAGAGAAATATACCTAACACCCGATCAAATTAAAAAATTATCAGCAGCGGGTGCTAAACGTAATTCTGTCTCTCTAATGATAATGTCTCTAGGGACTGACAGCGCCGCTGCAGTGAAAGTAATGTTAACTCAACAGCAAATTAATAAACTCGATCAGGGAAAACCCTTTGTTATCAAACTATATGTTGCGCAAATAACAGCAATGGCAAAACACGGCGGATTTTTTGGACCAGCACTTTCTGTAATTTTACCAAAAATACTACCTGTACTAGGAACACTTGGACTAGCAGCAGCGTCAGGGGCAGTATCTGGAGCAACTAAAAAAGCTGTATCCGGAGACGGTGTCTCTGGCGATGGAATCAAACAAATTTATCAATAGTTTTATATAATAATAAATAATATAATGCCAGCTAAAAAGAAAGCACAAGCGACAAAATCTAAAAAGTCAAGATCGTCAACAACTAAAAAAAAGAAGTCGCCAAAGAAAACAACGATTTTATCGCCAGGGGAAACAACAACAATAAAATGCCAGCAAGCGCCAGCGGAAAAATCTCCAAAGAAAACAACGACAAAGTCGCCAGGGGAAACAAAACAAGGAGGAATTATTCCTTTCGCTCCGCTGCTAGCGGGACTAGCAGGAAGTCTACTACCAAATCTGTTAGGGATAGGACGTGAAATGACTCTACCAGGCACCAGACGCCGTTGACGCCGTTGAGTAACTTTGATATAATTGAAAAATTGAATGATATTGTTGGATTTCGTGGAGTATATTCCAAAGATGAACTTGATGACGTACCAGCAGGTGGTTCGTGTATCATAAACATACAAAACTTCAATGATGGATCCGACACTCATTGGGTTGCTGTTTACGATAATAATTATTTTGATTCGTTTCGACTTCCTCCAAGTGATCTTATAAAAAAATATATTTTTAAAAAATTTAAAAAAATAAATTAATCGTCTGATCAACTACAGATGGTTGGAATATCTGTTTGTGGCTATAATTGTATTATGTTTATTCGACAGATGTCCAAATCGTCTGATTTTTAAAGTTTATTTTGCAATTTGACAAGCAACCTTCTCAAGCTAATGATGAGATTGCGATGAATTTTATCTAAACTAAGGAATATGTCAACATACTGTCTCAAATGTAAAACTAAAACAACAAATAAAGGTGAAACAACAGAAAAAAGAAAAATAATAGGATAATGCGAAAAAGCGTTTGCGCTGTTTGCTGTAGAAAAAAAGTATGTTTTTAAAGAAATTATCCGGAGCTGGACTGTGCGACAAAGGTTATTTTAGTAGATGATTAATTGACGAAGGTAAATAATACTCAAAATTATTTTATAATTTCTGAAAATCTTTGAAAATCAAAATATTTTGTCGACGATTAAAAAACAAAATGAAATGTAATTGTGATTGTGATAAACATCTTTGTTTCGATCAAGATAAAATTGTTACGTATTGTCAATCATGCAATCGCCGTGATGTAATTGGTAGCGGTATTGACATCCACAAATTTATTGGAAAATTACCATAACCAAAAACAGGTTTGACATTACCAGGCCATAAATATACCGGGCCGTACAATCCACTGGACAAACAGTTAGATGAAAACGACAATCCATTACCAGGTCAAGAGTCTTGTAATCAAGTTGATGCAATAGCAATGCGTCATGATATCTGCTACCGGGACAACGAGCAAGATAAGCACGGCTGTGATAAGATAATGTTAGATGAACTACGTGATATGGAATCTATAAATATGCGAGAACGTTTTGATAGAAGGTTAGTTCAAGGAATGATAGGAACAAAATATAAGTTAGGTCTTGGAAAAGAATTATATGATTATCTTGCAGCGAAGACACTTGCGTCTCAATTACACAAACCTAAAAAAAAAAATTTGGCCACGTAAAGTTATCGCAAATGCCTTTGATGATATATGGGCGATAGATTTTGTTGATATGTCAAATCTTGCTCAGTTTAACGTTGGCGCTGATACCGCTCCAAAGAAATATCTTTTTAATGTTGTAGGTGTTTATAGTAAATACGCGTTTAGTGTACCCGTTTCAGATAAAACTGGAACATCAATAACTGATGCGTTAAAACAAATAATAACAAGTACAGAAAGAAAACCAAACAGAATCTGGACCGATCATGGAGCAGAGTTTTTAATTAAAAATTTGAGCAGTTTTTGGAACAAAATAACATAAAAAAATATGTTACTGGAAATGAAGGTAAGAGAGTTATAGTCGAGCGATTTAATCGTACACTAAACGAGCTGATACATAAACATTTGACAGCTAAAAATACAAATAAATACATGTTGATAATTATAATAACATGAAGCACAAATCAATAAAAATGCCACCAAATGAGGCAATTAAAAAAATCCTATTCTTGCAAATGAAAACATGTACCGCAGACATAAATTTAAAGTTGGTGATCGAGTTAGAATTTCTCTGACCAAAACAACATTTGAAAAAGAATTTACTCGTAACTGGAGCGAAGAAGTATTTGTTGTTGATAAAGTTTTATTGACAATACCTGTAACATATGCGCTAAAGGATTTATTAGGTGAGCCAATAACCAATAGTTTTTACGAGCAGGAACTGCAGAAAACTGAGCAAGATCTATTTGTTATTGAAAAAGTTATTAGGAAAAAAGGCAATATAAGCCTTGTCAAGTGGCGCGAGTACAGCGATAAACTTAACAGCTGGGTTCCAACTAAATCTGTATTAAGATAATATTGTTATAAATTTCCTCGTACTTACGCTTGACAGATTTACATTTTGCTGGTTTACATAATGATATTAGATATTGTCTGCGATCGTCAGCCATCATCATTAGGTTAAATATCTTGAAAATATAAAGTCGAATTTTATATTTTTCTGTCGGTCTGGAATTTTAATGTTTAAAAAAGAGTTTTATCAGCCGCCAAAATGACTGACTTTCAGCTACTGTAAAATTAAACTTCAACATTTTCTTTGTGATATGATGTTTAACATCATATCGTCCAGTTGTTGGACTGTTGTAATTTTCTTTTATCAACTACACCTATGATGTCGTTTTGTTCATCATCGTTGTTAAATAAAATGTCATCCTCGGTGTAACCAACAGACTCACATTTTTTTTATATCGCCATAGACAGCATCTCCTGCTGTAAAATTATGGTCTGCGATTATATCTGCAAGTCTTTTCATCGAGTCCATATTTTTATATTTTTATATTTTTATCTAATATATTATTATAAATGACTAACGAGATAAAATATCATCAGAAAGCTGATATATTAAATTACAGAGAATTAGCCGAAGCAGTGCGAAAATGTTTGTCGAGATATAGTTCTTATTCCGTTGACGTTATTGTAATGCAAGGTGATTCTAATAAAATTCTGCTAACAGCAGCCGAAAAAAAAAACTTAATGATGGTGCAGTAATGACGATAAAATTTAATAAAACTGATGATTTAATTTTTGCTCATAATTGCTTAACTAAAAACGAGCTGGAAAATATAATTAACTATCATATTTGAAGATGATTCTGTCAAATGTCGATTGTAATGTTACTGCATTTGTTATTCCATCTGCAACATATTTTATTGTTTTAGGATTAATATCAAAATGTTTTGCTGCAGCATAAATCGATTCAAATTCTAGTTCCTCACCTGTACTAATGTTATATGATATTATAGGTTCAGCAGGACATCTGAAATTAATACCACCTCCTCGTCTTCATCTGTTATTTTCTTTAGGCGTACCAGGTTTGAGATTTTCTAGACGATTATCTATTTTAATTCCGTTGACGTGATCTATCACTAAATCATCGGATATAGGTCCATTAAACGTTTCGTAAACAAATCTATGGCTATAATAATGAACTTTATCTGTCAATGTTCATCTGACATTTGCCATGAGATAACCACAGCCTCATATAAATCAAACACGGGATGACGTTGAAATTCATTTTGCAAAGACAAGTTTTCTATGTTGTCATCGGTAACAGCGCCGTTGACATGATATACTCATTGTCTTTCTGGAATTTCATCACAAAATAATGTGTAAATAAAATCTTTTCTAAAAACGTCAACTCGCTCGTCATTATCACCTTTAACGCTGATCATCATTCCAGTTGGTGTTAATTTACCAAACAGTTTTCCGTATTCGACGTAAATCACTGAACCTAACATATTTCCCGCGTATAAGTTGTACTTGGGATGTACGTAATAATACTCTTGCTCGTTTGCGCTTGTCGTATTTTGCTTCATTATACTATAAGCATTTTTATATCTCTAATTGGTTTTTTCAACTAGCGCATTCGCATTGTGCGGTGAGATATCGATCGAATAATCAATTAAATATATAAAATGTTACATAACAATGCTGAAATTGCGAGATATAGCCAAAAAGAGCCTTATAGGAGAACCTACAAAAATAGCTACCGCTTTTGCAGGATTTGATAACAGTTATAAATTTCATAATCAAAATATTTTAGCAAATTTTAACTCTACAAATTTGTTTCAACTCTTACATCCGACTGTAACGCGAGAACTTGCAGTACATACAAGTATAAAACTAATAGTACAGTATCAAATTTGTTTCAACTCTTACATCCGACTGTAACGCGAGAACTTGCAGTACATACAAGTATAAAACTAATAGTACAGTATCATGTTATTTTATCAATGTTACGTGCACTTCAAAAAGATATACTCGATAATACAGATTTCAGGAACGAGATGGCCGAACCATATTTAACAGCTAAATCACGAAAAATATTAGCTGGACAAAATATTTCCTCAGTCGCCGATGAAATACATCTGGAAATAAATTTAAAAAATTGGAGGAATTTACTGCATCAGGATCGAGTTGGAAATTTGAAATGATTAAAGAAGTTTTATTTCACACAGCGAGATATAACGTACTTCGCGGTAGTTCTTACGTTGATTTCCCTAAAAAAATTAAAAACAAAAAATGTTGCATAAACGTAAAAAAACTCTGATAACAAATGTTTCCAGTGGGCTATTCTTTCTGCGATGTTTCCAGCAGAAAAAAATGCTGATCGCGTCGACAAGTATATTAGTCACGTATCAAAATTAAATTTTCATGACATTGACTTTCCAGTTGCAGAAAATCAAGTACCAAAGTTTGAAAAGTAAACTAATATTTCAGTTAATATATTTGGTCTTGACGAGCGTGAAAATGTTTATCCAAGGTACATTTCGGCATTTGCTACACAAAACACGATAAACATGCTGTTTTATAAAGGACATTACGTTTGGATAAAAAACTTTAACGTCTTAGTTAGCAGACAATATAATAAAGATAAAAATAAGAAATGTTTCTGCTACCGTTGTTTACAAGGTTTTTCTAAGGATGAAAATATGCAAGAGCATGTTAAATACTGTATTAATGTTCAAAAAAATAACAATGCCAGGAGAAAAAGGAAAAGTTTGAAAATTTAAACATTACAATCATAAATTAAGTGTTCCGTTTATTATTTACGCTGATTTCTAGTGTCTACTTGTCCCTGTAGCAGGCGCAGAAAATGATCCAAATAAATCAAGCATCAGGAAAATATAAAAACATGTTCCCTGTGGAGCAGCTTATAAAATAGTTTGTTGCGCTAACGATAATTTTTCAAGTCCAATAAAACTGTACAGGGGTAAAATTCCTGCCGTGTGGTTACTAAAAAATTTAATAGATGATGTTAATAAAATTTTCAACAGATTATCTAAAACAGCTCCAATAAAAATAACACCTAAACAACAACTTGATTTTAATGAAGCAGTTAACTGTCACATCTGCGAGAAACCTCTCCTTGTAGAAGCATTTGGCGATGATTAAATTAAATCTAAACTTAAATTAAATAATATAATAAAATGTTTTCCAAACAATTTTGAAAAGTATATGTCATTTACGCTTGGCAAATTACGTTTCATCGACAGTCTGCAATTTATGGCAGCACCATTAGATGAGCTTGTAAAAGATAGCAGCAGTTTTAATAATTTAAAAAGATGCTTTGGTGAAGACTACGTCGTTTTGACAAAAAGGAGTCTTTCCGTACGAGTATCTCGACGACTGGAGCAGATTTGATGAAAGTTCTCTTCCTGACAAAGATATATTTTACTCTCAGTTAAAGAATGAAAATATTACAGATGAGTACAAATACGCACAAGATATTTGGAATAAATTTGGTTGTAAGGCACTTGGTGATTATCATGATTTATATTTGAAAACAGATGTGTTATTCTTAGCTGATGTTTTAGAGAGCTTTCGTAAAGTTAGTCATGAAAATTATGGATTAGATCCATGTTGGTATTATTCTGCGCCAGGATTGTCATGGGATGCTCTGCTAAAAACAAGTAAGATAGAATTGGATCTCTTGACAGATGTTGATATGTTTAACTTTATTGAAAAAGGTATCAGAGGCGGAATTAGCGTTATAAGAAAAAAATATGCGTTTGCTAATAATAAGCATTTAAAAAATCATGATAAAAAATCTTCCATCAGATTATATTATTTATCTAGATCAAAAAAATTTGTATGGTTATGCAATGTCATAGCCGATGCGGTGCAGTGGATTTCATTGGATAACTCCAGATCAATTTCTTAAAGAAACTGAGAAAAATCTCCCAGAAAATGTCAGTTATTTTGTTGAAGTTGATCTTGATTATCCTAGTTCGTTACATGATCTACATAACGACTATCCGTTTTGTGCAGAGTCAGTGATGATCGATTATAGTTTATTATCGCCCGAACAACAGGCAATGGCAACAACAAAAAATTCGATCGTTAATAAGCTAGTTCCAAATTTGTTAAATAAAAGAAATTACGTGATACATTACAAAAATTTTAAACAAGCAGTAGATGCTGGACTAATTCTGAGAAAAGTTAATCGCGTGCTAAAATTTAATCAATCACGGTGTATGGCAGATTATATTGATTTAAATACCAAACTTCGTGCTATTGCTAAGACCGACTTTGAGAAAAAATCTTTTATCAAGTTGATGAATAATTCCTTGTTCGGTAAGACGATGGAAAATATCAGAAAGCGAGTCAATATTGAAATTATAAATGATGTAAATCGCAGAAATAAATTAGTTAACGATGACGGTTTTGTTAGTATGAAATATTTAATGAAAATCTTGTTGCAATACAGCGACGAAAAACAAATTTAAAGTTAAATAAACCGTTTTATGTTGGTGCAGCCGTACTTGATATTTCAAAACGGTAATGTACGACTTTCACTATAATTTTACCAAAAAGCAGTGGCCAGATTCGGAGTTGCTATTTACTGATGCGGATTCACTTGTTTATAACATAAAATGTGAGGATGTTTATCAAGATATTTATCACAATAAAAATTTATTTGATTTATCAGATTATCCAGCAAGTAGTGGATTTCATGATGATGCAAATGAAAAAGTCATCGGCAAGATGAAAGATGAATTTATGTTTTTGCCAATTAAGGAATTTGTTGGACTAAGAAGTAAAATGTATGCTGTAATTTTAAATGACGATAAACTGACAAAAAAGCAAAAGGTATTCCTCGCGGATACGTAAAAAAGTGCATAATTATTTATGATTTTAAAGCAGCGCTAAACACTTGCACTAATTTATTAAAACAAATGTTATCAGAACAAATCATCACAAACTTGAAACAGATAAAATTATAAAACCTGGACTAAGTAATTTTGACGATAAGAGATATTGTGAGGACGGAATTAATACCTTAGCTATTGGACACTATACTAGTACCATAGGTGATATATTCAATATCATCTTTAATTAATTTTGTCTAAACTTTAGAAATAATGTTCGAAAATTTAACGTTAGCCGATGGAGTTAGTAGTAAAATTAAAAAAATAAAGGTTAATGGCCAGCAATTATCATTTGAATTTAACGATGAAATTTCAGTTATTTGTTTTAGTAAATTTGATAGAATGAAACTCTCGCTTATTAAATTAGATAACAGCAAATGTTTTGATTATCTTTAAAA
The DNA here is from genome assembly GCA_016617855.1 of Megalonaias nervosa. Classification (NCBI taxonomy): domain Eukaryota; kingdom Metazoa; phylum Mollusca; class Bivalvia; order Unionida; family Unionidae; genus Megalonaias; species Megalonaias nervosa. The sequence continues at coordinate 15,081 of JAECUM010046053.1, forward strand.
GCTGAGAGATGAACTTATGCTGAAATACGATAGTCTTCATGATATTTACCTAAACCGGTCGAAGGTTTTTGCAAAAGGTTGTAAGTATTTTATCAACAGGGTAGCAATGAGAGAGATATTGAATGTCATAGAAAAGTAAGCGGAAAAATTAAATTTTATTTGTATAAATACGATATTGAATTATTTCTGATAGTTACTGTTGATGTTCTAATTATAGAGGATGAAATTCTTTAAAAATAAAAAAGGAGATAAACTTACCTGCTCACGTACAGATCCACTTGCAAAATGACCACGAAGAAAAATTTTGCCTGCCTTTTATAGCGTTATTCTGGAAATTACGCGATCTTTTACCTGACAGAGTTATATTTGTTCCAGAACGGTCTGGAAATTCCGTGATGAGTTATTCTGGAAATTCCGTGATGAGTAATTCTGGAAATTCCGCGATCTTTTACCTAACAGAGTTATATATCTTCCAGAACGTTCTGGAAATTCAGTGATGAATCATTCTGGAAATTCCATGATGAATCATTCTGGAATAGGTGTTATAGTAGTAAAGGAATACCAGTGTTTCTAGATCAGAGACCCCCTTACCCCTACAAAACATATTTTGTCAGAAAAAGTTTTATCATGTAAAAGTCATCATCGGAGCTGAAGAAAATGTCAACATAGAAGGGTTTTGAAGAGGAAAGAAGGGTTTCTGAGCTAGAAACCTGGTTTTCTATTACTACTTCTACCGGGAAGTTTACGAGTGTTGTGCACAAGACATTTGAAAAATGCTACCAAGTCCATGGCGGAGACTCTTGCATATACTTTACAACACAGACAAAATATCATCATGGCCATCTTTGGTAAAGATAGTATCGTTGAATCTACAGACGTCGACACATTCCACTCGTGTTGACAGACTCCACAGTGAAATCTACATTTTGGATGAAATGGCGAGTGGAAAGTCTTTCAGATCCTATTATGACCAGAAATTGATTTGGACAGATGGACGTATTTCTGTGGAACAACGCGAGCAACGAGCGAGTCGCTTTTTATCCGATGCCGGGAAAACGAACCCTAATGTTGTGTCCACGGAACTAGAATAGCGGGGGGAAAAAAACAAGCGAAACGAAAGAAAAAGGGTGAGAATTTCGAGAACTCGTGCAGCAAGAAGAAAAATAACAACAACCCAGTAACCCTATAATGGACAGAATTATTACTCAAAGCCGGACTTACTCATGAAAATTAAGTTAGAAGGAACATAAGTGTACTTTTTTGCATGTAATCGTCTTTATTTGCAAGTCATGAAAATATCGCTTTTGGCAGTTAGTTACAAGTCGTATGGTATATATATATTTGACAACATTAAGCCGATTTTACTTCAGTGTAGTTTTAAATTTGTATTTCTTAAATTATGTATTCCATTAGTTCAAGCAATAAAATAAACACATATTCTTGTTCCAATTCTGTATTAATATGCAAGTATTTTAAAGGTATCATGTTTTGTACTGACCGGTCCTATGACAAAATATTCTAATATTGGTATGTTGTAAAATGTTGTTAATGTCGTTGGCCCTTATCTTTGTTTTAAAAAGAGTACTAATTGAATTTGAACAAGTAATAAAGAAATTACTACAAAATGCGTTTTGCTCTGATGTATTCTTGTCTCAAGTCATTTTACATTCCTTATGCTACAGTCAATGTGTTTTGTCATCTTTCATATTGAAAAACAATTTTTGAATTTGATAAAGAAAAAGTACGAGTTCTTATTAAAAGAAGAATTCTGGAATTTGATAAAGAAATAAAGAAAATAACAGTTCATTTCGCACTTATTTCTTCTTTCCGCAAAAAGAAGTTCTTTTCGTACTTTAGTACTACCCATTAATTTGTACTGTTTGTTCCAATGACCATATCTTATGCATATCGGTATTTTGTAATGGACCATAATCCTAAATCAAGTTAATGGCCTATCCGACTGGTGGCATTTATTTTGTAAACAACATAATACATAGCTAATGATTCTCTTGAATATTAGATGAAACATTTAGCTCATTATTAGTAGTAAACAGGTTTACTTCAGTTGGAGTTAAAGATACAGTCTTGAGTCTGACCTTAGAAAATTCCAGAAAAGATCTTTTCCATGATATTGTCCATTAAGTTAAAAGACTATTTACATCCGTTGCTTTGCGTCTTCCACACTCTTGTGAACGTTCTAATAATCAACTTCCGGTCTACTTCGGAGTGAATGCGATTTGATCGTGATTGCTTCAGTGATTGGTTCTTTCATTGAATGAATCTTTCCAAACATCGCTTTCAATCGCTAAATCTCGGCTTAACCCGGCAAATATGCAATCGGAATATCCACTGTATTTTCCGTCAAGTCGTTTGACAATGTGTAATTTGGATCCAATAACTTCCAGTACTTTCACCCCACCCGTTTTTATGTAAGAAAAAGTTACAAAATTGGCAGCACAGTATCGAACACCTGTAATTGGCAGGGAATGGGAGGGGGGGGATTTTTTAACTTCAGTCTACTAGCCAGCACATACCATGTTGAGATTGTAATTTCGGCCATTTAGCGATTTCCGGACCAAGAACAAATATTTTGAATTTCCCTCTTTTCGAGATATCACATTTGGGATGTCTCTCCTTTTATGCAAATATTAAAGTGTAGTGACCTCTAAGCTACACGTAAAATATAGTAAATGAACAGATCAGTTGAAAAAATTCTTCGAAATAATATTGACTAAATGATCCTGAAAAAAAATGAATTTAATTTTAATTTTAATTTTGATCGTTCTTATTTATATGTCTTCGTTGTTTATATACATCCTGCCCAATAATCGCATTCACTCCGAAGTAGACCGGAAGTTGATTATTGGAACGTTCACAAGAGTGTGGAAGTTTTGAAGCCATGTGAAGCTTTGCAAACACAACGGTTTTTGTGTTTTATTTGTTTGTCTTGTCTATGTTTTGTATTTGCCTTTGAAAAAAACTCATTAAGAGTCGAAAGCGCTCAGGCTAGTTAGATTCTAGTTTTGCACTGTTCTGTTACGTATAGGCTCGTTCAAAAGTAACAAAAGAAAAGAGTGAAACCAACAAGCTTTGTAAGTGTTAACAAAAATAATTTATTTCCCTAGAAAACACGGTGAAAAGGTGAAAATAGAAAATTGGACTTACAGTTTGTGAAGACAATTCAAACATTTATCCTAGTACTGAAAAATAATACAAGTCCTATCACTAAATAGTTTTAACTGAATCCAGATTCGAATCTTGATGACGTTCCAAGATGGAGGATGATGACGTCAGGTGAAGTCTTTATGCGAATGTCAAGAGTTCCACGTTGAACCACAACTTGTAATGTTTCAATTTAGAAAAAATTTCCACTGAATGTCTTTGTCCTAAAACTTTTATATAAAGGAATCATTTGTATAGTTCTCCAGGGAATAAATTATTATATTCTAAAAAAATAGATGAACTTCTGAACAAGCTGTCATCTATGATAAAACATCTCGAGCTCCAAAGATGTAAAAATACAACTCTTTACGGCACCTAATAGAAATATATCCTTCTTCTTGAAGATATATTATACGACCCAATATTTCACGGGATCTGAGTATTTTTAAACTGAACTAAGACGTCATTTCAAGCGCGCACGATGGAACGCGTGACTATTTCATCATCAAATAGCGCAATAAACAATGCAGTTTCACGTGGGCCAGGAAATGACCTTGGCAATAACCAATCATTTTCGTGTAGTGTTTACTAAATTGACAAACCATAGCAAGATAAAATCGTGATTATGCGAGTCATACTACGTTTTATATAAACATAATATCTCTTTCAAAAATATCAGATCCCTTGAAAATAATCATTACAATAAAATGTAATGATACAAAAATAAAACAAAAAAGAATTTAACATTAACACACAAGTAATTAAATTACATATTCGTAACGGTTCGTTGTCAGTTTATTGCATTTATCTTAATCAATCCCTGACACACGTGATCCCTTGCTGGATCCAGTGCACTTGAGAGGACTGTTATTCGCCATACGATTTGTATTCCTTATATTATCAACCTCGTATGGCACGATCTACCTTTGGTGTGATCTAACACCCTTTTAGTTCTGTATTTTATGTCGTGTTAGGGTATACGTTCCAATTCGTTCCTTCTTGTACAGCCATGCACAAATAAAATTATTTATTCTTTTTGCAGCCGACACATTTTCTTTTAAATAATTCTCTAAATTTGCTTAATAGCCTATAATTACTACTATAACAATGAAATCTCCTGGATATAATTTGCGCCTACATAAATTTATATAAAACAACAGATGTTATGGCTTGTCGAGTTTTAGGTCAATAAAAATATTTTCAAGCATCCGCAACAAGTTGAAATAAACTAGTTGAAACATAATACATTTGAAGATTTAATTCCTATAGAAACAGCCATGTGAAGTTTTGCAAACACAACGGTTTTTGTGTTTTATTTTTTTGTCTTGTCTATGTTTTGTATTTGCCTTTGAAAAAGACTCATTAAGAGTCGAAAGCGCTCAGGCTAGTTAGATTCTAGTTTTGCACTGTTCGTTGTCAGCTTATTGCATATATATATATATATATATATATATATATAGAGAGAGAGAGAGAGAGAGAGAGAGAGAGAGAGAGAGAGAGAGAGAGAGAGAGGATTAAAAGGTAAGTGGGGGAGGAATGGCACTAATATTGAATGGTCGAGAGGTAGTGAGTTATGATGCTTCAGACCATTTTTATATACCAGTATTTACTGTCTGCCTCTGATAAAGAGGCAAAATAAACATTTGGGGCTGACATTGCACGTAAAGTTATTATTACAGGTCTTTTGTTACTTGCATTGGCGACAAAAGCAATTATATTATCTTAAACAGCACATGTCGTGAGTTGTATATTCTGTTTAGTCTAAATAAATTGGGACTGTTGCCGGTATTTGAATTCATTCCACTAAGACATCATACCAGACAGTTATTATCTTCTGCTAGCATACAAAGCCGATAATGTATGTATTTATCATTACAAGTATCCTGAGGTAAAGAAAATGTAAATGCAAAGAAAGCTACCGTATATACTCGCTTATAAGACGAGTCCAACTGCAGACTACACAGACCCAGATGCAGTTTGTTAGGAGTAATCAATAGAACACACAACATAGACCCTGATCTGCAGGCACATTATGGCAGATCAGGATCATTGTTGTTTGCAGTTTGATTCGACTTATAAGCGGGTTTGATACGGTAATCCCATAACTCACACTTCAGTATTTAAGATGCTGATGCCAAGTGAAAACTGAATTGTTGAAAATCTAATCAAAGGACCATATTCATAGCTATGTGCATATCATAAACCTAACATAATTCTTCTTTTGAATATGTAGCGTGATGATGATCTGAGTCTTGGAAGATAAAAAGTATGTCTACAACGTTTGAGTCAGCATAAAAAGTATGTCTACAACGTTTGAGTCAGCATAAAAAGTATGTCTACAACGTTTGAGTCAGCATAAAAAGCATGTCTACAACGTTTGAGTCAGCATAAAAAGTATGTCTACAACGTTTGAGTCAGCATAAAAAGCATGTCTACAACGTTTGAGTCAGCATAAAAAGCATCAGTGAAAACGTTTGAAATGAAGAATGAATCATTTATAATACCCTGTAAAAATAATTTTAAAAACAGAAGAGTGCTCTTGATATCAATTAAAGAAAAAGCATTTTGCTGTCACAACAAATATTTAACTTTTCTGTCGAATGACTCCTGGCAACTGGAAACTTAGGATATAATAAAGCAGGAACTCATTTCATGAATTCACTATATCTTATATTTTTTGAAATAATGCATAAAATGAGCTAATTATCAAAAATATTGTATTCAAAGTACAAATTGAAATGTAAAAAGCCGATTATTGAAAAATTGTTCATTCGTATGTTGTGTGGCTGAAAATATAAGGAAACGTAAAAGATTATCTCGCGATAAATCAATGACTCCGTGGCATGTACAAGTCAGTCTTGCTGTTCGTATTCTTAAACTCATTTGACCTCGAAATGAAGTGAAAAAATACGGTCAGTGATTTAATGAAATGCTAAACTAATAGTGGAGATCCACAGATCGGTGATTTCATAAAATGCTAACTCGTTGGAGACTCACTGGATTTATTAAAATGTTAAATAACTGGGGACTCACACGTCAGTGATTTATTAAACTGCAAACTAATTGGGGACTCACAGGTCGGTGATTTATTAAAATGCTAGCTAAGTGGGGAATGACAGGAGGATGAATAACGTTTATAACATTTAATTCAAAGTTTTAAATGTGAGCTTTAAAAGACTTTACAATATGTTTATAACATTTATGAGCATCACTACAGCATAGTAATACTATTTGATATAATATCTCTGGACAAATAAAACAGCAAAAACTTAATGCTCTTTAGATTCACCTGTGAACCTACTCCTGACTCCTCAAAATTTATCCCTCAACCCGCTCCTGACGCCTTAAGATTTATCTGCCAACCCACTCTGACTCCTTCAGATTCATCTGTCAACAAACTCCTGACTCCTTAACATTCATATATCAACCCAATCCTGACTCTTGACATTCATATGTC
>JAECUM010046055.1:0-13863 GCA_016617855.1 Megalonaias nervosa
CTCTGACTGTAATGTCATGAATTGGTCCAGTTTTACTGTAATGTCATAGATTGATACATTTTGACTGTAATGTCATAGATTGATACAATTTGACTGTAATGTCTTGGACTGATACGATTTAATTATACTATGTCATGAAATGAAAGACAAGGTTAAAATTGCTTATCTGAATAAATCTTCGAAGGAAAGAAAAATATATGGAAGAAATTTATTATTGCTTCTCCTTCGCCAAATGTACCCAGGCAAACACATCAGATCTGGACCATTTTGTGTACAGAATATTTTATTTCTCTCGAGGATTTGAGAGTTTCCATTATCATAGTTGTAGGTGAAAGGTGTCACGTTACCCGATATCACTGTCTGCAAATATGGTTCGCGTGCAATAGACCCATTGTTAGATTTACCTAATATCTTTGTCCACAGACACGGTTCATATGAACTAGACCCGCTCTCATTTGTGTATGATAATATATGGCCTCACACATGGTTCATATGAGAAATGAACAACACTCGTTGATACTTTTAGCTGAAATCTTTGGCCTCACGCATAGGTCGACACATCTTTGCACTTTTACGTGATATCTTTCGCTTCATTATTCCTTCATGTGAACTACACCCATTGTCAGCGCTCTATGTTCTTGGTTCCAATGCAGCTTCCGAATGTATCTGACATACCATTCTAAATAACGAATATATGCAGCAGGATGAAAGATTATCTAACGCATATACTTCTAATATGAAACAGTTCTGGCTAGCCTCAGAAACATTCTGACAGGCGGGGGCAAGTGAGGAGTCAATTAAGATAACATGAAACTTTCTGTGGAAAGGTTACAACAACTGGTGAACAGCTTCTAGTTAACATACACAGATGGTTAGTCCATGAAACGTCAGGGCATATTTCTTTGCTGAACACAAATTGCATTTACTTTTTTTACAGCTTTACGTATCATTTTCAATTAATGCTTGGAATTACATTTTGATACGTCTGTTCTGATTCAATTACCGGTTTTCCATCTCTGTGGATCATATCTTCGTACTTCCCTTCCTATCTTCCCGTCTCCACCCTCTCTCTCTCTCTCTCTCTCTCTCTCTCTCTCTCTCACACACACACACACACACACACACACACACACACATATATATGTGTGTGTGTGTGTGTGTGTGTGACATCCTTGCAGTAAACTATTGAATTAGGGTTTTGTTGGTTTTGGTAAAGGATAGGAAGTTATCTCATAATTTAAAATCAGTTTTTGCTGCATCTTCAATGTTAGAGCCCATACAGGCATTTAAATACGTACGTGTACAACTGGAAATTCTTGATCTGACGTAACATGCATTATGATGTTTGGCCTCAACGTAGTCGAGTGTGCTCTACAATTCAAATATTGTTTCTGGCAAGATATGTGCAGGGCCGGATTAAGAGGGTAGCACAGGGTGCACGTGCCACGGGCACCCCTCCCCCATTATTCCCCCATCCCCCGGTCGCCTTGGATGACACATCATGTGTTTAAATAAACATATAATGGTCTAAATCAGGTGTCTCAAACACGCGGTCCGCGGGCCGTATGCGAACCACCAAGCCTTATCCTGTGGCCCACGAAATTATTGGCGTCACAAGGTGTCATGAGAGATAACAAAGGTGGTGCAGTCAAAAACATAAAACTCTGTTTGTTATCTCTCCTTTTTCGAAATTCGCAAAGATGAATATTTCGTGGAATCATTCCTTTCTGTTTGCAGTATAGTCAGAATTCATGAAACATTGATACTGTGTTGGCATTAGGGTTAAACAAAAAACTCAGCAGATTGATATTCTCTTAGCATTAGGATCATAACACACAATATATCGATAATGTGTTGGTATTAGTGTCAGAACACAAAATCATTGGAAATTATGATCATAACATATACTATACTGATAATGTGTTGGTATTAGGGTCAGAACACAAAAATAGATTAATAATGTGTTGGCATTATGGTCAGAACACAAATTATTTTGGCATAAGAACCATAACACACAATATACTGATAATGTGTTGGCATTTAGGTCAAAACACAAAGTATATAGGCATTAGGGTCAGAGCACACAATTTATCGATGATGGATTGGCATTAGGGTCGGAACGCACAATATATTGATATGGTGTTTGCATTAGGATTCGAACACATATTATATGATTACGATGAACGTATATATACATTTACTTGAATCTCTGAGGAAAACCTCTTCATGCGTCCACCTTTCCTTTCGTCACTATTTATTTAGAAGACTGTCTACTTTTTCGCCGTCATCTGTCTTCCCTTTCGTAAAACAACACAATGTCCGTATGCATTTAAGCCGAACGATTTATGCATCCTCTGGGATGATAAATGTCTGAAAACAAAATACTTAAAGATCTTACTTTTCAACCTACAATTCTATGTTACGACCACATTTTCTTACCATATTTGCATTGTCCAAGTTTAAAGGTTTATGAATCAGAACTTCGGTACAAATCTGCTGAATGCGCAAAATCTAAAACCTTTCAGCATATAACGGTATTTGCAGCAATTACTTGATTTGTCTTTGAAGTCTTGATTTTGGTATTCCGAGCAAAGTACCTAATTACATATGTAAGTTTGCTTTGACCTAAAATAAATCAATCTACTATCAACTGTTGGAGCCTCTGTTAACATGTCAAACTTTTAATTTCATTTGTTGCTATATTTTATTGAGGTTGCAATAGTTTTCTACTTTCTGTGTCAAAATAACTATCAACTAATAAAACGAAAAGTTAAATTTCACTAAGTTCGATTACACAACAAATTCTGTACGTATAAATGCTGGCGTGATGTGGTCATTTTAGGTTGCGAAATCAGGGAACCTCGGGAAAAAAATCACAAACCTTTGATAGGAGACCACCTTCTTTATACATGCTGAAAACCAGCAGTGAAACTGCTATTGAAGAAATGCATAGTTTGTGCAGTAAGGCACAGTTATGCTCCAGAAAATTCGTTGAATCTACTGACAACAGTAGTGGATCCCACAATATCAATCTTGGAGGGGTACAAGTAGGAGAGTGGCCAGTGGGACGGAACTTCATAAGTATAAGCGTTTCCAGGGCATAATATTAAACATCGAAAGGTAAAGAAAACTTTCACCCTAATTCGATTTGTTTTCAGGGGGAAGCAGCCTGCCCGCTCTGTTCACACCCCCTGGATTAACTAATGTCATGCGTATTATGAAATAATCTTACAATAAATCATGGACTCTGATGATTTATATTTCTTTACTTGTTACTCTTTCTCATTAGAGCATCGAAAGTGTGTGTGTGTGTGTGTGTGTGTGTGTGTGTGTGTGATTTGGAATTTTAACGTAGCTTTAATAAATTTTCAGTCATATCGCTACGATATCTGCAGTGTGGCAGTTTATAGTGATGTCTAGCACTGGAGCATCATGCCGCAGACATATAGCATGATGTCCCCACCCAGTTACATTATCCTGACACCAGGCCTACCAGTCGTAATACTAACCTCTTAATGATGAGCGCCTAGCGAGGCAGCTGCTAATACCAAAAATATGGGAAGCAAAATTTGATTTTTTTAAATACATATTTCTTAAGGAGCAAGTTTATGTGGAGGAACTTTCAATTTTTCTGTTAATATTTCTGAGGAATCGAAGGATAAGACTGACAAACATTTGCAACATAAAGGTAGACGTATCACAGAGAGCAGCAGCTGTTTTGATTATGATGCAAAGTTAGAATAATTATATATTGTTATAATGTTGTTGAGACATCTTCATTACTGGGGAATATTGCCGACATATTAATGCTAAACATTTCCATCCAAGTTATTGTATAAATATTGATTATCATTAAGACAAGAGACATGGGTGTATATAATAATTTTAGTTTAAAGGATTTTAAGCGGTCAGATACGGTAATGTTAGAAACAAATTCTACACAGTTCACACATCTGATACTGATTAACATTCTGACCCATGGGACTTATAGTCTGTATTTGTCATTACTGTAAAAGCAAGAATTTATAATGTTAATGAACACTGACTTCGTCCCTATTTTGTAGTTTTGATAAACTATTGGCATGGTTTAAATCTGTGTTGTGTAAAGCGCAGTCGTCTTGAACCCTAGCTTGAGTGAACATTAAAAATTGCTTGGGAATCTACGTTGAGTTGGATGTTATTGTCTGCAACTTTTGTACCCCGTACCAAAGGCACATGCTGGGAATTGTAGGTTTGTTTACATTCTAAATTCTTGATACTGTTCAAGTAGAAAATAAAGAGAATAAAATAAAACAATATTATTTAAAATCTTCTTGTCAAAAATATCCCAGTGATTCTTTAAAATCAGGTCGGCATGTTAGAAAGAGACTGAATGTTCCGTTTGTTAAAAATATGAGCTTAAATTAGCACCTGCAAATTCAAAGCATCAATGATTTCTTGTGATAAAAACAAAGAATTAGACAGCTTTGAAGCATAAAAAATAACGCGTTTTCTGTATAAAATTGAAAGTATTTAAGTACTGCTATTCTGTTAAATTTGCCTGAAATTTGCTTGTAAGTGGAGTGTGCATATTCAGTAAGTATGGTGTATGATAAAGTGTCACTTACTGGTCCAAAACCTATGTTCGATTAGAGAAGTAAGGAAAACTCCACTTGCCTATGAATGCAGTTAATATCAATTCGTTATGTCCAGTACTACATTTTTGAGTGTGTGTGTGATTTGGATTTTTAACGTAGGTTTAACAATTTTTCAGTCATATCGCTACGATGTCTGCAGTAGGGCAGTTTATAGTGATGTCTAGCACTGGGACATCATGCGGCAGACATGTAGCATGATGTCCCACCCAGTCACATTATCCTGACACGAGGCCGACCAGTTCTAACACTTACCTCTTAATGCTGAGCGCCAAGCAACTGTTAGTACCATTTTTGTAAGTCTTTGGTATGACTCGGTCAGGGATAGAACCCACGACCTTCCGCATCCGAGGCGGACGATCTAACCACTAGGCCACTGGAGGGGTCACTACATTTTTGAAACTTCAAAGCTAAAGAGTATATCTTCATCTCAGCAATGCAGGCAGACCTATGACACACCTGCACAGCATATATATAGGCTTAGCCCAGGTTACATGAGTCACACGGGATATTTCTGAGTGTGGTAAGCTATCCTTCATAAAACGCCAAAATGCCATATTCATGTTTTCAAAATCATACATTTCCCCCAAAAAATATTGAAAGAATGTGTGACTAAAAAGAAGATATGCAATAAAAATAAAACCATATAAGTGCTTTGTTCCAAGTCGCGGGAAAGAACTCGTTTGATACGGCGTAGGAAAAATCCTATCCCGCATCAAACTCGTTCTTTCCGCCCACGAAGAACAAAACGCATAAGTAGTTTTTCCATATATGTATGATCCATTAATCACGTTTGACACGTGTCAGGTATTGCAAGGCGGTTGCCAAATGGAATGTTGTGAAACAAATTATGGCCAAATCCATCTTTCGGACAAATATCGGATTCAATGAAAAAATGCAAACGTAAAGTTCTAATTAGTCACTAGTGTATGTAAATGTTTTAAGTATTTGTATTAATTTCTAAGGCTGCGAATATTCTACGGTTTTCATAAGCGTTCTTGTTTTCTTTTTGAAGTTGTCGTAATTTTCTCAGACTCACTAAATATTTTCTCGTTTGTTGAATAAGTGTATTCTTTGTTTACTCACTGGCCCTCTCAAATAAATATCTTGCCCGAGTGCTCTCATTCCACTAAAGGTTTCCGTGCCTATTATATCAATTATGTAGCTAGTAAATAGCTGGCAACATTATCAGCACTTTTAATTTTTATTCATAGGCTCTTGAATGTCAGAACGATGTCTTCAACAGTATGAGCTACAATCATCGCTCGTTAGATGCAGCGTTTATATTGCAACTTACGCAATTAACATACGCGCAGTATATTCGTCTACTATAGGGTGTTGGCCATTTAATTCGTGGGGAGGGGCTGTAATTTTCTTTTGAACTAATATATTTTTTCTTTTATTTCAAAATATTTTTTCAAACAAAAATGTATATAATAAAGTGTTATTTTGCTGTGAATCAGATCATGATATTTTTCCAACTATAGACAGACAGAAATTAAACGAAAGAGTCACAAATCTGCACCAAAACATTGAATGTTGGTCCCTAATTTAATTGCGGTATACCGTAGTACGTATTTCGGTACCTTCAGAAGTTCAGAAATAACGCTCTACAAACTTTTCGTGGTATTCAGCTCTGGTAATGACCCAGCTAACACTCGACGTTTACACAACGTTGCTGTAGGACTCGCGGTGCTAATTAAGTTCCCATAATAAACCTATGCAAACACCATGATATTAAAATTTCGATAACTTAAAATTTCTGAGTGCTCATGATCAATCCTATATTTATCAGAATAGATGAAACCTGGTTGTCAGCTTCTGTGTAGAGAGAAAAGGATATGAGCCGCGGCATTTTCTGGACCTACATGTGTTTGAAACATGTGCTTTCAATTCCGCACCAAAGAGTCAGGTGCTAATTTTAGTAATGAGTGTTCCAAACTCAAGACTGTTAAAGGACTGAAATTCCATCAATAAAACAATGTCTCGTTTTTCATTTTCAACTAGGATAAGCTCTCAAATGATTCTTTTTCCTAAAATTAACTTCCATTATTAACCAATCCTGGCCAGCCAAACCCATATATACTCTTATTTTATGTTCACCCATTTCAAGGCTGGTTCCCATTTTCCATACAATTAGTACCGTGTGTCCTGTAAGATTGTGATTTGGTTAGGTGGGGAAATAACGTTCAGCCAACGTTGGTAAAACATTACGCATCAAACTTATTTTTACAAGCCCTCTGTTCTAACAAAATATAAAAAAATAACAAACGGCACGTATTTGCATTGATCACAACAGCATGTGCAACAAATGGTGTCATTTTAACAAATATAATAGAAATCGATTTTACAGCGTTGTACCAATGCTACGTTTAATTGTTCGCTATGAGTGGAAACAATCGTTGTCTCTTATTTATTTTTTTATTTCTATTTTCAAAGAAATAACCAAATGAAGGTTGCAATTTTTGTTGGAAGATATTTGATTTGTCAGCTTTTATGATTACAGACATGACTTATATCATTGCCTTTTAAAAATTTTACTAATCGACGAACCTAAGTTTGTAGCTCTTCCTGTACTGGCAGAACAGCATTTGTGGCTGAGACGATGAATTGTCTGCTATTTTCTATCTTAAAAGAATGAACGTTAAATAGTTAATTCTTTTTTTTACAGAAAGTTACAATTCTATTTAGATACAGAGATTATTGTTAGGCTGATCTTTTGATCATGTCTGCTGATGCGTTCATGCACATGTAAACACCATGCCGTGAGGCGGTGCAATATCCAGATAAAAAACAATTCGAGGTCAATCAACCAGCATGTTCAATCGATTCATAAAATGACATAAATGTTTGGCGTATTTCTGTGACCATTATCCGACTCCTACTAAATACATTCTATTGATACGCTGGGGGTGCAAGAAAAATAATGGTAGAATGAGGATTGGCTTCACGATTAAAATTTGAATTGCGCATGAATTATTCTAGATCGTAAGAATTATCGTTCTTGACAAAACTATTTTCAAAACAAGGTATAATAAAATAAAATAAAGTACAACCGAATTTTAAAGAAATTTATGTTCAGACAGATATATACATGCAGATATGAACATATGTTGAAAAGTAAATGCACATTGAAAGGTTATTCAATTTTAATAATTACAGACACGAATGAGTCATATTATATTTGGTGGTAAACAATTCAATACTGGCCTTTTTCAGTGACAATTACATACATGAGCATTTTGTGAGTAATAAACACAGCACACATGAATAACATGTTATCAGCTATACAGTCTATTTGCTAAGTAATAACATGGAAAATCAGTACCGCGAGAAAAATCGGTTTAGTTAGAGGTGGGGTAGCATGAGTCTTGATGAGTGATTGTGCATGTACAAACACTTCTTTAGAATTATGTGGAATACTCAACCAACTGTGCAAAAATTGGCCGTATTATTTTTTAAATCCCTGTCATTATTTCTTTGTTAAATTTAGTCTATGTTTTGAACTGATTATTGTGTACGTTGTCTTGTTGACGAAAAAAGTTGCAACAGCAGAATGACAATAATGAAGAACAATAAAACTAAGGTAAAGATAGATTTTCAAGTAGACTTAAAATCAACCTCTTTAAACATTTTTTCCAAGAATCTATAATTTATACAGTACGAAAAAAAAAAAAATAAAACCAATTCAATAACTACATATAGGATTTTCAGCCGATATGATACATTAATTTACAAATTACCAAATCTTCACGTACTGTTACTCACGCGTCAGATTTTCTGGAATTATGGTCTGGTATCAAGTTCTGAACTTTTGATTTTTGAAAGAAATATTTTCGACCATCTTAAATGAAATAAAAGTATTGTGCATGTCACTTGCATTGTTGCTACTACACTACTTCCTGTTGTCAGTAACTGACTTTACTATTTTGAGACAAGGCTACAAGTGTAATGTTGCATGCATGTTTTGATAAACATTTAATCCGTGCCGTGCTATGCATGTAACCACAAGTAGAATATAATGTGTCGAATTTTGAAGAAGTACTGAATCTTCAAGTTGAATAAATTGTGCATTAAAATTTTATCATAGTCAAGCCAGAAAAGTCTTTGAGAAAGGTCACTTTGATATTTGCCTTATTTCATCTCTGAAACATAAAAGGACCTACGTTTAAGGTTCAGTAGAATTGACCCAGCCATTGTAAATGTATCTTGGAAAAGTACATTAGAACTACCGACCATATCTGTTCGTAAAGGACCGCATGTCAGATAATTGATCCTCAAAGCAAAGCGGATTGCATCGTATTCTAGGCTGTCAAAATCTGATGAAAGACATGATTATTTTGGGGAAAATTTAGGAACAGTTGCTTTCGATTGGTCAGTTAAAATTAAGGCGTACACTTTGGAAGTTATGGGAGTTTAAATTTGCCAACCTTAGTCAAAATTCTTTAGTCAGAAATCTTGCTTGAAAGAAGACAGGTTGACTCCGTGGGAAACCTAAAAGAATAGTGTTTTCCCTCGTTAACAAGTAAAGAGACCAGATAGCTGTCTTGAAAGGAAAAGACAGGCTATAGTGCTAGGACGCACGAATGTGTGGAAAAGAAACAGCATTAAGGTACGCAATTTTAATTTCCATGTAATTTTCTCTTTTATTTGTTTGGATTTTTGCAAATGTGTTTGATATGCTTATGATCCATGCTATGTATCGTTTATTCAATTTCTTAGAAACCTGTTGATATGTTAGAGTTGTTATGCAGTTTACTTCTTTAATTTTACAGTTATTAGTTCATTGATAGAATTGAAGGATTGCATGTAATCCAAATATTCAAATGTGTAATAGTTCATATGGTTATATGAAGTAATATCCTTTGTCTGTAGGATGATACTGTTTATTGTGAGTTAATGATGATTGCATATTTATATATGATTTTGTAATGCTTAAATGATCTTGCAGGTTATTAGTTACTGTAAGCTAGAATTTAAGGAATCTTATGCAATAGTAATCGAGCATTTATCTTATTGAGTGGAACTGACTATCTAGGTGTTGTTGTTGTTGTTGTTGTTGTAGGGTTTAACGCCATTTTTCAGCACAAGATAGGCTATACATGGCGGCCAGTATAATTGGTGGAGGAAGAACCCTGGAAAACCCCGGGAAGAACCACCGACCCAAGAGAAGCTACTGGCAGGCTTTCTCACGTGCCCACGTTAGCCGAGCCTGAGACTCGAACTTACGCAGACAGAAGTGAGATGGCAGTGATCCGTAACAGTGAGCGCTTTAGACCACTCGGCCACTCGGGGCCCCCCTATCTAGGTGTAATAAGTCGTGTAGTAACGTATGCTGATATATACTGCAGTATTGTTGTAAACACCGCACGTGTTAATTTCTAGGCAACCGTCGCATGGAGCGAGGCGATGAACTGTTTAATTTAGGTCAGATCTGGTATATTGCAATGGTCATTTGTAACTATAGATAACGATGGTACCTTACCTCAAATACAGTAAATTTGTAAGGACCGTTAATCATTATGGTTACATTATGCCAGAATTTATGCAGTGTGAATAGCTATTTAAGTTTCTGAATAACGAAAGTAAGAGAATTTTATATATACGGAAAGGTGGTGAAACATAGAACTTTATAGTCGTAATCTTGTCATTTAATGGAAGAGCTTTCTTTATCCCTCCCCGAGAACCCAATGAAGACAGTCCAAAAGAGAAGTCCGCAAATAGAGAGTTCTGAATAGAAGGGTCAGAGGAAGAACCAAGCATACACGCTAGACGTGGAATTCACAAAGTCAATAGAGGAACGACGCAAGGTGATGCAAGTCAGGCGTGGACATTGTACTCTTTTCACCGCTCGTTACTATGATGAACGAATCCGTAAATTGAACACTGCTATTAAATTCCATTAATGTAAATCTGTTGGATTGAAAATGCAGTTTTTAGTTTATTTATTAATTGATTACAATTTATTTTATTTTTATTATTTAAGGGGGCTCGTATTTGTTATTTCTTCTCAAAAGTCTTGCTCAGTTCTCTGTCAATGTTCTATCTATCCACTCACACTGGGCAATAACATCGAGGGAGGTCATCCTCTAGATAACGATCGCCAAATCTATCACCAGAGGGGCACACCCACACGACACCCCTTTACATAGAACTTAAGACTTAAACTGAACCAGATTAAGATTTTTCAGGACTGGTGATGAACTTTGGTTTAGACGATTACGATTATCATTTGAGACCCATTTCAAGGGATGTTTTACAAATACTCAATTGATTATTGATGACAGAACAATTCAATGTTTCCTTTGTTGGTAAAATTCATTAATATTTTATCACTCTTGCAGGAGCCCGCTTGAAAAATAATAGAAAGGTCGAGGCTAATGAAGTGGAAGTAGCCCTCAAGTATACACCAAACGAACGAGGAGGGACAAATAAAAAGATAAGTCACTAAATATTGTATTAAATATCATCTGTTTGCATATTTTACTAGCAAAAGTGGGTTCATTTTTAAATTGCAAATAAATTTTATAGACGTGATTATCTGGACACTTAAAAATCTACTTTTGCGCAAATTGATTAAAACAGCCTTTTGAATGAATCGACCAAATGCATGCAAAAGTTAAAATGTAATCCTGTTTAACGATATTAAGGGAAGCACAAGTATTGTTAAGAAGGTTTCATTACACTCAATTTGAATTCTGTGTATGTTAGCAGTTTTGAGGTGATATGACTTTTGTTCAAGCATTAAGATTTTACATGGCAACCTCCTGAACAGAAGACACATACTACCTTTTCTGTGGAGATGCCGATTGTGATTTAAATTCTAAATGCAGAAAATTAACGTAAAAATAATGTAATTGTAAACATTTGTTGAACTTTTTTTTTTCTTCATACCTATGATTCTCTTTATAAGTAAATATAATTGCCATTTAAACTCTTTTAGATTCTTTTTCTGTTTATCTTGACAGCTAAACAAAACTCTATACTGTCAGTGTATATTTATATGTGCGACTTTGAACTAATTTGTCCGAGTTACCACGCATCTCTTTATGAATTTAATTATAACGATGTGCTTAAGATTTTTCTGACAAAATGTTTTATTCAAAATAATTATTATCGAGACATGCTATTAATCTAATGCATTCAATTTTCAATTTCACCAGCCTTGTCGTTAAATGGAATGCACAATGAAATGAACAATGAAACAGACGTCTGCGCACATGTGGTAACTAAAAAGAGTTTAGTAAGAATAAAATGAATGAAACAAAGAAACCAAAAAAAAAAAAAGAAATAGAGAGAAATAAGAGAATTGCAAAATATAAATCAATTTATACACGAAAGACATTAAACGAGAGGATCGTAAAGCTATGAAACAAGTTTTATGTTTTGTGTAAAATAGGTTACTATTTGATCTTTAAGTGTTTGTTTTGTACACAATGATATGAATAGATTGCCATTGTTCGAAGCAGGGCCGACAAGAGGGGGAAGAGAGCAAACCGGGATATATCCCCGGGGCCCGGGCCAATAAGGGGCCCGGGCCGAACAACACTTGTAAAAAGAAATTTTTTTTGAACAAGAACTGGGAGAGGCCCGGGTGTTTCTTACCCCAGGGCCCATGATCGCTCTCTGCGGCCCCGATTCAAAGGATATAATTGTAACAAGATAACCGAGTTGGGATTCGGACTTAAAAACAAAACAGAACATTGTTGATGGTGATAAAATACAAATTTATTGATGTATGATTTAAATAAGAAAATAAATATTATTGATACGTGCGTGTATGGGTCCAAATATTGGACGAATTAACATAATAAGCACGAAACCTAAAAATGCAACAAATCCACACGATGAAATTAATGGGCGTTTTACTCAAATAGTAAAAATGTGAATTAATTGGAGAGATTATACAAAAAATATCTTATGCACATGCACTCCCAAACAATGGGTATAACAAAAACCCAAAAATTAGCCCACGGCTAAAAGATTACATACATGGAGTAACACAAAAACACTCCGTCAAAATTATACTTGGGCAACCAGTCACACTGGTCAATCAAGCAAGTATCATTTACAGGTAGTCACCGACCACCTTTCAATTCCTTCTGTGGTTAGCTCTGTAGCTGGTACCACGTCGACCACGATCACTCTTATCACTCTGGTCAGCTCTATACTCTAGTTACTCTATTCACTCTAGTGAGCTCTACAGCTGCTATGTTCACTCAGGTCACCCTGGTCAGCTGAAAGTACAACTAATACCGTGTACTACTAATGACACAAGCATATAAGACGTAATGACGTTATATACGGTAAGTTATGTAAATTACATTATCGGAGCAATATTAGAGAACAATAAACAGATTCAAAGGTGAACCTGTGTCCGATGAGATTCCTATGGTACTAGACGTTTCTTAATAAAATGTAACTTGATGTTGCTAATATAAGTTCTCTCTCTAAGACACAAACAAGAATAGAAAAATATTTGCGTTATACTACGCAAGCCAAAGCTACATTGAAAACATACAAAAATGAACGTAGTAGTACAATCACTAACTTACAATATACAAAAGAAATAATATATATAAAGAAATGTATAAATTACATACTTCTACAGCTGAAGATGTGCAAGTCCCTAAGTAGACTGCTTACTGACAAGACTTTCCGTAATGTGAAGATATCACATTATGGTGAGGCATTTATACACATAGGATGTAGTCTGCTAAATGTAAATCGGTTTTTTTCCATCAAGAACACTTTGCACGTGTGGCAGGGATGAACCGAACTCACTATTTCGAAATAATGTACACGATACATAAATCACCCTCGGGTATCGTTGTACACAAAAAGAACGAAACCCGAGTACATGTATTAAATAAATAGAGATTTATACAATTCCGTGACAGTCCAATTTTGTTCAGTTTGTCAGCAATTAATATGTTGGTAAGTGATATCAAATTATATTTATAGCAACAAGGTGAACCTGCCTCAATACCAGGCTGAATTGTCGTATCGAAATGTACCAGCACAATATTCAGGCTGAATTGTCAGAGAAAAAAATACCAACACAGTCATGAGACTGATTTGTTGCGCAGAAAAATACCAACACAATTGATGAGATTAATTTGTCGAACAGAAAAATACCAACACAGTCATGAGACTGATTTGTTGCGCAGAAAAATACCAACACAATTGATGAGATTAATTTGTCGAACAGAAAAATACCAACACAGTC
>JAECUM010046056.1:0-27883 GCA_016617855.1 Megalonaias nervosa
TGCCTTTGTGAGGTAATGTAACACTAACATAATTTACAAAGCATGGCAAATAAAGGCATCTCTGCCTTTGTGACGTATTGATTCACCGAGTAGTAAAACTAAATTTCGAAAGGAAGATAGAAAGGGAATATCAGTTACATCAGTTACTGGAGATTTTGATTCAAATGTTTGTTGTTTGAGTGAGGGGTGAGGGGACCATGGAAACAATTTTGATGGTAGCCACTACATGGAAACTAGCTACTGGCTCATAATTTCGATTTCTTCCTGTATTCTTTGCATGAAAGGTAATTAATACCTTTGTAGCAGTTTTACATTATCCAACGAGGACAGAATACACTTAAGGGACCGTCATGTTTCATTGCAGGAGGAGATAACCAATGTGGTGAGTTTAGCCTGGCTGATTGTACAACATTTACTCTTTGGACTGATCGGAGCCGCCGTGAACATCAGTGACATACAGCCCAGTACTGCTGGTATGTATGTATGTATGTATGTATGCTATTATCAGATTAACCCAACACAGACAGCCATCGAAGGTTAGCCGCCATGCCACCCGATATATTCTTAATTTTCTTAACGCGTCGGCAATACCGGAAGATAACACGTATTTCATAACCATTAGGGATGAGTTATTTATAACAGATAACACAACACATTTTTTAGAAGAAAACGAAAATCAACTGTGAACAAATTATAAACATACGAACAATAGAAACTAATGACTATTCAAAACATATTACTAAAATAATTTTGTCTTGTTGCAAGTGATGCCTAGATACTAGTAGATTAAATAAACATTATTCAGTTCACTCATCCTTATCATACAATGTTCTCGGAAGTTGTTGATAATGGTAATCTCAATCTCAAAACACCTAGAATCCAAGACTACAAATTTGTAAACGGTTCCAACAGTTCGGCAACTGAATGTTGCCACAGCCTGGTTGGCAATTCAGTTCGCGTTAAGGGTTGAAATTTACTAGTGTTTGACACTAGTTGGTATCCACAGGCATATTTAAAGAATTTGTCAATGTCTTTTGTCCGTAACTGACGCTTAATGTTTACATTACCTGGGTGATCTTTATGTGCCATCTTAAGTAGAATGTGTTCACACAAAGAAAAAGGAATGCCAATCCGTGTTCCATGTAGAACTAGTTTGCCAATAGCACTCAATACACTGCGAATTGATAAGTACTCTTCGTTCAATGCATTTTACCATTTATCATCTACTAAACGGACTTGAATTTCCTTGATCTCAGGCCCAGTATCTGATGGCATTTCAATTTCACACGTAGCCATCGCTAACGGTGTTGCTTCCTGAGCTACAAAACATATTTATTCTTCGGCAGCATCACTGTCCACAGCCTTAATGAATTGCTTAGTAATCTCCATCTGTAAATGATGCATGGTCCTAAATACGTGCGTCTCATACAGTGCATTGCTATGTGTTGTAAAGTATTTCTTAAGTATTTTCTTCGCTTTTACGTACGAGTCATCACCTTCTTCCCCCTCTTCATCCATGGTTAAAAGTCTTTGACGCTCATACCTATTATGTGCAATAACACGTCTCTCTTTTGCTTTGCGTCAGATACTCCTTTCCCTTCAACACTTCAGATAGCCCGATTCCAGCGTTTTCACCTCGTACATGCACCAGTTGTATTAGTTGTATCAAACAGCTGAATCGTGTTGACTTGTCCTCGGCATCAACTGTAGAGTTTGGCTCATTAAGAATATCGGGTTCAACCAACACAAAAACACAGAAAAAGTCGGAATGTTCTTTAGTCCATCTAAAATGTTATATCAGTGAAGTCTCAAGCTGCGAAAAGAAGATGGTCAAAAAAAGTTTACACTGTACATGTACAGTGGGAGCAAACTGATAAATTCAAAAGAAGGCATTCAAACAGGATGATTGCAACATTGGCAAACGGGACATACTTTCTTAATCGGAAGGGGGATCTATCAACTAGGATATACAGAATTAGTTCGTTCCTTCTGCAAATCAAAGTAAGAATATGTGTTAACATTATTTTGGGGCTGGAGATTATTTTAAAAATATCAGACTCCTCCCTTTCTTAACGAAAGTTAAATTGGTCCCTTTCGGCATCATAAATCAACAATAGCAGTTCTTTGTGCATGATAGCATGGAAGAATATGAAGGTTGTGATTGTCATTTCATTTTATTTTTCATATTGTTCATGTCAACTCGTACAAAACGCGGCTGTCCAAATCTCTGTTGTGACTGATTGTCTCATTTCTGTTGTGGAGGATAGGAAATATTTAGGTCTTATTTTTAACTGTTGTTTCGACTCTGTGGTCTTAAACTCAGTAACAGAAAAGCAAAACCAGCAAGTTTTGTACAATTCAACAAATAATTTCTCCCCCTAGAATGCAAAGTGCAAATTTAAATTAACTTACAGTGTTGTGAATTAAATAGTCCTAAATATTTTATCAGAAGTTCAAATGTTACGAATGAATTATAATCTTAGAAGTGTTGATTTGCGAGTAGTCTTAAATGTGCTAATGTACCAACAGTCTTGATGTATAAAAATGATGTAATCCAGAATGTCCATGAATGAATTCACACTTATTCCAATATAGTGGCTTAGTCCTAAAGCCAATAAGCACCGTATTTTGAATGAATAATTTAAATAAATAAATCCTCTCAAATTATAACTGAACACATTTAATGACAGATTTCGTTAGACGTTAACATGGGAATAAATAATTATGATACAAAACATCGTATATCTCCCCAATTGACCTATGTCGCAATAACTATTTTCTGAGAATACTCTGTCATATGAATGGAAATTTCCATCAAACTCGTAAACAAAGTTAGGTTTCTTCGTTAATATTTTAGCAGTTAACCTTTCAGAAAAAAAGGTAGACCATAGAATTTCCAAGGAAACAAAACTAATCTCCTGAGCACAAATCCAAGCAAACAATATTTAACACTTTTTGTATATATCAATAATTTTGAGTTTTTAATTTTTATTTATGATTGTAGATGTAATGATCATTTACAAACAAGATATTACATAGCTATTTTTATCCATGAGTGAAGACTATTTTAAGATAATGAGCTATAAATAAGTTGTTTACTTGGGTTTGAGTTCTAGATTATGACCTTAGAAGGTTCTACAGAAAAAACCTGTTTACAGTTTGGAGTAATTTTCTGATTAAATGGTTGCGACATAGATCAGGTGACGACATATTGCTACATAGCCGTGGAGAGACCGGAACAATTATTGTTATTCTTATTATTCTTCTTATTTTTATTTTATTTTTAGTTTGCCGAAGAGTACAGTGTTGAGTTTAGATATAATTTGGCAGGAATCATTTATTTAAATTATTTATTGAAATTACAGAGTGCTTATCTTAATGTTTGGACTCAGTACTATTTTGTCATTATTGTGCATTCATTCAAAAGAGTTCTGGAAAATGCCATTGTGATACATCGAGACAGTTGGCACTTCAGCGCATTCAGTGTTTTTAATGCACCAGTGCGTTCAAGACCGGAAATTCATTAAGAACTCTATATTCTTTTGAATTTGTAATAGAACTTTAAGGATTATATTGAATGCTGTTGAATCACTTAGAGTATTAAATTATTTAAGTTTTATAAAACTTGTTCGTTTCGCTTCTTTCTGTTACTTAGTTTAATCCCCTTGAGTCGTAACACAAAATGCTACCTTTAAGTTTAGTCTACGAACAAACGTTAGCTTTTTGATATGTTGTTTACGAAATGACCCTTACAATCTGCAATCATGGACAATAATTAAACACACAAACTGCCTTTTCCTCCACATATTATACACCTAAGACACATGTCTGGATTTAATTCGAATCCTAGCAGAGACAGATTGAGGATAATATCAGAGGATCTTCTTCGGGTAAGATCTAAAGTTGACTGTGGCTCGATTGCGTTCGGATCAGTTTGTAAATCGCACCACAAATGATTGATTCGATACACAGTCAGGGACATGGACTTTGTCTGGTCACATGGAAATTCCCTTCAAAAAACCTCTTTACTGAAGCAAATGAACCAGCAATTTTTCATAAAACGAAACTTGCTCATCATTATACTATGAATCTATATTCACAGAGCAAATTAAATGAACTCAGAGATTCCTATCATTGTTATACGTCCCGGTATACAGACGGTTCAGTGATGGTTACAAAGTTGGAGATACCATTTGCAACACTCAGTGGCACAATCCGGACCAGGTTAGCAGATAAAATCTCCATATTCACTGCAGAAATTACAGTTACACTAATTGCTTTAGGCTAACATAGAAACCGATCAAAAAAAGTTAGCATCTTTTCTGATTTCCTTTCCCCATTGAAAGCCTTAAAATTCTTAAACCTGATGCCGCTTCAGTCTCTCAGAAATGACTGAAACATGATATGCTTATAAAATCTAGGACTAGTATTATGAGTTCTTTACTGCCTAGTTACGCTGATATAAATGGGGGGGGGGGTAATAAAAGAGCCGACAAAGCAACCAAAACTGCCGTTTCTCAATGGAAGATTTGCATATACAGACCTCAAACTTTGTATACAAGGTCACGTTCGTCATACTTGGCGCAATATATGGAATGAAAATGCCAGAAACAAATGTGTTACTATTGGAGAGTAGCTTCCCTTGTTCAGATAAGGTGGTATTGTGCGGGTCACGTTTTGAACACGCATACCATATTCGTGCATACCCTTTCAAGGGTGAACCTCGACCAGAGTACGTACCATGCCAAATCCACTGGCAGTGGAATACATTCGTGTCAATCGTGTCGACTTCCCTTTGTGAGCCTCGAGTATTTTGACGTGAATTGCATGAACAGACTGTATGACGATGTTCCACCATAGAACATTTTTAGGGAATATGGTTTATAATCTTCAAATGGTGACTAGATCTTACACATGTTACCTTTCTCTTTTACTTAATTCATATTTTATAGTACTAATGAATCTTTCCTTTTAAAGTTTATTTTGTTGTAATTAATGTTTACATTTATTAAGAAGGGTTTATCTTCCTACGTTTATGTGCAATTCGCCTTCAGCTGGCACCAAAAGACCACTGTTGTGCTGCGGTGTCGTAAAACGTTAATGCATTCATATTGATAAGACTCGAACCAACCATTTCACTCCCTACCATTGTCTTTGTTAGAATTTCTTAATAAAACCTTTTTCTTCAGGTCTGGGAATTGCCACAATTCTAATCGGGATGTGCGTCAGAAGTGCTGTATCCTTCACGGTTACGTTGGGAACGGAATTAAATAAAAAGGAGCAAATTTTCGTTAGTCTTACCTGGCTTTCGAAAGCAACTTTACAAGTAATAATCATAAATTATACACTTCGATAAGAAATTATTATAAACTTCCTTTTGGGACTTCATTTTCCTCTATTCAGTAGGAAATTATGTCGATCACCGAGATCTGAAATTGCCTCAACAAAAAAGTGGAAACGAAAAAAGTCAAAGTGTTATAATATGGAAAAAAAATACTTTTAACGTTCTGTTTGTATTTTAACCTTGTAAATAAAACCTAAATTTTCAATTTATTATGTTTAATTATCAATTTGATTAAGTTTCATTTCCGTAGAATTATGGTCTATTGAATAAAATCTGACCATTGGAACTACACACTTAACTATATGCAAACCACAAGCAGTTCATTTCAGATTTTAATATTTCGAGTTTCATATTATATTATTTTGGATTCAAATTTTTGACAATTGAGTCTTTTACTTTCTTAGTAGCTAAATTTTCATTTTATATTTGCCAGGTGCTGTAATTTGCTCTAAGGCATCACTATATAATCCATTGCTTTCTTTGTGTTGGCAACCTTTTGGCAGCGCCAAGTATTGAACACATCATGAAAGGTAATCAACATCCTTTTATTCTGTGATCTACCAGTTTTTAAAAATTATCATGTATTTAAATTGCAGGCAGCGATTGGTGGAGTTGCCCGTGATAAAGCTCTGGAACCAAACGACCCAGACAAGGAAGCAGTGCGTCTCGGTTTCGACATCCTTACTATTTCTGTTTTCGCCATAGTTATATGTGCTCCCTTAGGAGCAACATGCATGGCCCTCTTAGGGCCAAGATTTCTCAGCAAGGGAGAATTCAACATAGAGTCAATTCCTGAAGAAACTTTCAAGGAGGAAGATGAGGCAAAAGTGGCGCGTTACAACACTGACCGTAATGCCATCTCATCGCTTGGGGATATCCTTGTTGAAAATAGTCAATTGATAGAGTTACATGTACATGTTAATCAAGCTATCTCATTTGACGAAAACCTGGTTTCCACTCCAAAAACTCTGGACACGATTTCGCAATTTACAACACACACATCAGCAGAGCAGAAAGGAATAAATACCTCAACATCAGAACCAAACAGTCCAACAAGGACTGATGTAAAGGCTTTTATTGATAAAAATCCTTCTGAAAATACTTCTCCAAATGTAGCAGCTGAAGATGTTGACTACAAAGATATCGCTAATGAGCCAGAAATCAAAAGTAATATATCCGAAGCGAGCATTGTTTCACTTACATCGGTTGAGAGTGAAAATGAGAATATACCAAACAATGGATATAAAAGCCAAAAGCAAGTCTCCAATGAAGAGATTTCGTTATCACCAGTGCCAAAAGGTGGAGACCAAGACACATACAGTGTTCCTCGAAAAATAAACGTAAGTGTAATAAATGTCTACGCGCGCAAGCATTCGTCACTGTACAAATCCTAAACAAAAGATGGACTTTCCCAGTTGAGATGGGCAACGATGGAAAACTTCACTATTGCCCGCTGGACGTAATGCGCTATAATTTAAGATCAAGGATATCGTAGCAATTGCATATAATTTTATATACGATGGCTTTATTTGATTTCTTCACATACTAAAGTCATTTCTGACAACATGCAAGGATTGTAGAGAATACCTGGGGTTTGTGTGTGCAGCTATGACGATTATATTTGCATACCATTTCGACATACCAAATTACTTCATGACCTAAAATCAGTTGTCACAGAGGGAGACCCAAACAATTTTCAACCTTAATGCCAATATTTGTGTACGCCACTAATACTGTTTGATACTATTCTTATACATGGGAATGCAGAGCTATATGATCTTTTTCGAGACTGGTTTACCGAATCTGCATTCGACTGGTTTATTAGAGAAATTAAAAGTATTTGTCTGGAAATGCCGTTAGCGTTATATTTATTTCCTTGTCTACAATAGCCTTCTTATCCGTGGTTAAAGCAGAAATGTGGAAGCTTAGCTTGGAAAATTTCTTCTTTACAAATATGCAAGAGAGTTTTATGTCGGATGATTTAAACAGTTAATGTTTCGCTCTGAAATTTTAGATTTTTAAATTAACCGTTAATGGGTACAACCATAGCCCTTATGGGAGGGGAGGTAAGCCGTACAATGTAGCTCCGGTTGTTTTTGTATTAAGTCGTCTCCTCATAAATCTTGTATTGGGGGATATCTTTCTTGATCAGAGTTATAAAGCAAAATGTAATGCCACTGAAAAGCTTTTACGGACATTAGTGTATAAATTGTAATTTATTTAAATTGAAATAAATTACATTCTCACCCAAAGCGATAAAATGCAAGTTTGAAAGGTGTGCAACAGAACTGCGTATATCTGATGATATTACATACTAACATATTTCCACGAACAGTATGAATAGGTTCTGAAGTCCTCAAAGATAAAAGGTGGTTTATTGCAAGTCTTACACCATCATTGGATAAGCTATGTACTCCCGTATGTATTAACCTGTGCATCGTCGTCTTCTCCTCAAAATTCAGTCACTGCTGTAACTAAAACCAATAGAACCTTTACTGTCCCCCCCAAAAAAGAAAACAACAACCATTATTATTATTATTATTATTATTATTATTATAGCCAAAAACAATTTTTCTGTGTCAAAGGCGCCCAGCATATGTATTAGCCAATCCCCGGATGTAACAGCCTACTGTCCAATTGTAAGTCAAAAAAGTAGTTTCAAGTTTGAAGTTGTGGTAGTGACACTCGTGACTCCTTTCCAACCACACCCAATGATTGACGTTGTGGTAGTGACATTCATGACTCCTTTCCAACCACACCCAATGATTGACGTTGTGGTAGTGACATTCATGACTCCTTTCCAACCACACCCAATGATTGACGTTGACATTTAATAATAATCTGTGTATGTCTTCAAAAACAAAACCCTTTTTCGGGGAAAACATTTACATATTGTTTAAAAGACAAAATAATTATATGATTAATTACTCATTTATGTTATGACGGTGTGAGTGTCTCATTTTCAATGTCATCATGGATAGACAGTTGTAGCTACAGGTCTGACAAGGGAATGTATACATTACTCACTTCCTAATATATTCTGAGGTTTAGTGATGGAAATTGAAATAATATAGGTTATTGAATTAAGAATAGTCGCAAAAATGATGACTGAAACAGTTTTAATATTCTGATGGCCTGTGAATGACGCCAGCAAAGCAAATGTATAACGCCAATTTGTAACATTCATCCAATGACATTGTCATATTTTAAACGCAAATAATGAATACATGATTTGAAAGAGTATATATGGTTCATTGCATTTACAATTCCTACGTCGTAGACTGAAGAATTTATTTTTTTTAAATGCAGAAGATTGACAAAAGAAATAAAATCGATTCATAATAGTAGAATCTAAGGCTATGCGCATGCGATCTAGTGTCCAATCCATCTTACGTGAGGCATATGACATCTGATGCACTGCGGGTAACAGCATGGTGTTACAGGGGAACGAGATAGGAGAATGTCATCTGGTGTTAACTGATATTGGATGGATGTAGGTCATCTGGTAATTAGGGTAAACGATAATTGTACGCCATCTTATGTAGTATGGGAACCAGATAGGATTAGGGTTAAAGGGGACTGGTTAAACTAATGCCATCTGGTGTTATACGGGTACAAGGTATATGTATGTCGTCTATTGTTCGGGTACTGGATAGGTCTATGGGATCTTGTGTCATATTGGTACTGGAAAGTCGAATGATATCTAGTGCTATACTAGAACTGGATATCCTTGTGTCATCTGGTTGGTTTATTTCTATACTTTTCTTCCATTAGAGATGAATCTTTTCAAAAATGGGTCCAACTAACTTACGACTGACCAATTGTTTGATTGATTAATTGATTACAATGGTTTTCGGTTTCCGATCTCGTTCATGGAACGACAAATAGCGACAAAGATTCTGGACCACAAGATACAGATGATGTCATAAACACAAACACCATGCTATTACCAATACAAAACAAAGTTAAAAATTTTAAACACAACATGCATTGCACACTTGCATGAACATAGTCACTGTGAAACGTTTTTAAAAATATCTTGAACATCATTAACATGTGGGTGGGTGTTTGAGATAGACAACCTGCAATAACTTGGTTCTTTGGATTTTAATGTAACGTTCGACTTTAGAGAACCTTGCTATTGCACATTTCAAAGTATGCAATGAAAACCTGTTTTAGTTTACTTTCTGATTGGAACCAAATAGAGGAAAATAATTGAAATTATAGAATGAATAATCTCAGGAAGGAAGACGATAGTACACCAGACTAAAAACGATCAAGTGCATGGGCATGGAGAATTCTTGTCCGAGAAGTCAATGTGCACATTATTAGAATTAGGAAGATTATTAGAATTAGAGAGGAATTTTCACTCTCAACAAAAATATTTAGCAGAAATTAATCTGTTACTACACCAATCGTTTTGTGCCTGTGATGTCCGGGCATCCTCGATGTAATAGAGTTTATTCGCCTTAAAATATTCTATTCACTACCAATCTTAAACCTTATAAAATGTATCAAATGAGTTGTTTAGACTCGTTTGAACGTTGAAAAGTGCCCTATACAATACCAATCCATACTTTCTGTAATACAGTTAGACTCGTCCGAACGTTGAAAAATGCCCTATGTGCTACCAGTCTATACCTTCAAAAATTAGTGTTCAGATTAGTGTGAACCTGTAAAATAAAACTTAATACTTTTTTCACGTCACAGTCAAGAGAAAGAGACGAAGTAGATATAGGTATGAATTAATTGGCTACACGTCGGATATCTGATTTGCGTCATCACGGAGAAGACGTCGTCACAGAGAAGATTAAACATGTTGGCAATCATGCAGGCTTTTCTCTGAAAGATTTGATCTAGTGCCACTTGTGTGATCCAAAATATTTTTTCTGTAGTATTTTTCATTTTCGAAACATTCCAGATAGAATGAGTCAAACTCACCCCCACCCCCAACGAAACTAACAATGAACAAACCAACCTTAATTGTATAGATCTGTATTAGCTCTCTTGTCTAAAACAGCCTGTTAGTTGTGTAACACTAGCTCTAACAATAAACAAACTCGAACTATACATGTCCACATAAGTTGCCTTGTTCAAAACAGCCCACTGCATTAGATATCTTGTCTAAAACGGCCCACTGCATTAGATATCTTGTCTAAAACGGCCCAATTGTTGTGTAACCCTAAACCAAGCAATGAACAAACTCTGCATAAGATGTGTCTAAAATCGATATGTAACAAAAGAGGAACTAGATTCACGGAAAAAGTTAAATTGTCATTACACGCTGCATGCAAGAAGACATTCTAGCTTCTAATAAAGAGAAAATTTCCTTGTTGTGTACAATCTCCTATGTCATACAGTGCTCCCGGAACTCGTTATCTATCGTTTTTCTTAGTTTCAGTTCAGTCACAATCCCAAAACTCGTATTCTGCTCGTTCCATTACTTTCACCCCAGACACCTTCCAGGAGCTCTTCTACTGTCCCTTATATTATTTCAAGTCCGTCACCGTATTGATCAAGCGGAGGGTTAGTTTTTTATCATCTCAGTCAGATCGATGTCTGATCTGATTTATAAAGTCAGATTACAATTTTGATGCTTCAATTTTCCGTAATATAATTCTTATAAATGAAGGAACTGACTTATGTAAGACAACCACACAATCGTGCGATAGTATGAGTTTTAATTATGTGGTCAAAATAGGAGACATGCATTAGTCCAGCTATATGAATGTCTTGACATTAACATTGTGATCAAACTAAACTTACTTAAAGCTGCTTTATGTAGTACAAGAGACCTATGTGCTCTAGCTGGATTTTTTTTTTCATTAAATCCAATGCAATTTAAATATTTACATAGATGCAGCGGACAGAAAAATTTAGTGCTGCTAACAAATTGTTATTTTTATATTTACTTCTATTTTCTTTATTGTCAGTCTAAGATTCAAAACAGACATATTTTCATGGACATACAATGGGAGTTTACCACTTCATGTTTAAACATTTTTGCTGCACATCAAAACTGATACTGACACATTAATAAAGACAACGAAAGTTGAAATAAAAAATCACCTATACGATCTGTCAACGGATCTCGAGTACTGGAGTAAATACGGGCCAAAATCCAACAATTTGATAGGAAAGTTCCTCATGGGTTCAACCAATCAAATGTTTTAATTCACGAAATGTAACTTATTGCATTTTGTTGAATCTGCAGTCCAGCTTTTCATTGTTTTAATCCATAATTTTTACTATCAATTTCTTACAGAGGAATTTTCTTTCTTATTCGTATATTCTCATATTTTGGTCTCCGTATCAAACCACAAAACCAATTTCCCAATTAAAGATATATAATCTAAACGTTCATTGCTATTATGCAAGTGCACGATGTGTACAATTTACATTTGCAATAATCTAGAGTTTCCAAAACGATATAAATTCTTATTTTATTTGATGTATTTTGGATTATTTTTGTGAATGCTCCTTAAAAGCTAAAAAATAGAATTAAATAGGGGAGTGCTTCCAGTTTTAAATCAAGTGTGTCATTTGAATGCCACGGATTGTTTAATTCATCTTCATAGTGTTTCCTCGATCGGAGTAACGTTCAGGACTGGGAGAGTATTTTGTTTGTCCCTTTACACCTACGGGTGTCACCAAAAACACCGCTTTCTTGACATTCAGTATCAACACGGTGAAAACAGTTTGCAAGGTTGCAAAAACTTTTTTTAACCTAGTTATTAAGTATCTTGTGTAAAAACAAATTTACAAACAGGTATAACTCTAACTTATTCCATCATAAGTAATTAACTATTGAAGTATATTATCACATTTATAGCATCTTGAAAAGGATAGGGAAAGATGTATCTTAACAAAAATCCACTCGTGGTTTTTTTTTATTTGTTTATAAACAGATTTTCAGAACTTGGCCCTGCAAAAAGACTCAATGCGTCCTCCTGCACGTCATCAGTGGCTGTTAAAGCAAACCGATTACCTTGAATTGCGTCTTGTATAGTTTAAGGGGAAGGTCCTGCTAGTTGAGTAAAGGGGAGGACCACAGCTGCCATTCCGATGCAACATACAGCTTCAGCCTCGGTGAACAGAAGGACCCGGTTTGATCGAGCTTAAGGGGTATGTAACTGACATTCAGTTTCACTTATCTCTCTATACGTTTCAAAATTCACCAATCTGATGGAAAGAACATGATGTTGTTTTTGGAATCTTACAAAGACACTACCCCTTCAGACAACCTCTACGCTGATGAAATGGATAACCACTCAATCCCAGTGGAATGAAATTGACATTTTAATATACCTTTACTCCAGCTAATTCCGCATATGATATCATCTCTAGACCCAAATACGCAACCTTCTACGCTCCGAAAATAAATGTCACTCTACATTTACTGTAGTTATGGTCTTTGATAATTTGCTGAATGTAATTAATAGATAATTATTTTATATTAGGAATTTGTTACAGCGCCAAGTACGTAACATACGTTTAAAAAATATCTAAGTCATTTTCTTCCTCTAGCTACCAATTCGTAAACGTGTGCTGCATTTGAATTGCGATTCGTGAAATGGAAGTTGAAAGAACCATGCAATTGATGGGTACAGATGAGGAAGCAGTAAGTCTTGATGCAGTCTTTCTGTTGTAATCTTACTTATATATGCAGTTTACATGGCCTTTTGGAGGCCAATGTTTCCCGTCAAGCGATAAATTTTGTAATAGAAGTGAATGATATCAATGGCTATAAAAAGAAGATCTGGTGATGGTCAAAGAATTAGTTCATTATTAAAATGTAAAGCCAGAAAACAAAGCAAGCGACGCCCATAACAAGCTTGACAGTAACGCTAAAACCTCTTCAAAAGAAACTTTTCACGAAGAAAATGATGAATCCATAAAAGAAAACCCAGCATACATGCAGGCGGTGTCACACGTATATGCTGATTAAACCTTATTGCTTGACAAAGACCTGGATTCTACAACGACTACTCTAGATTCAACGCTACAATAAAAAACGGATGCATCACCAGAGGAGCCAGAAACAAATAAACGGTAATATATTAAATATTTTATTGATCAAAATTACTGCCACATATACTAGTTCCAATGCATCAGCTGAAGAATAGCAATGAAAATGTAGACAATGAAGAATAGCAATGAAAATGTAGACAATGAAGAATAGCAATGAAAATGTAGACAATGAAGAATAGCAATGAAAATGTAGACAATGAAGACAAAAACAACGGACAAATGTCTCAAGCATAGTTCCGCTACATCATTTGAGAATGAAAAAGGAAAGGTAAAAACAAAACGATAGACATAAAACCATACGTAAATCACTTGTTTTATCACCTTCACTTGGAGGTGAAGTAAAGGTGAAGTAAAACAAGTCAAATACAATGGAGTAGTGTCATTGTGCCTTTTTTCACCCTTTTTGCCTTTTTTGGTCCTGAAACTCGTCATAGCCTCTATCCCCCATGACTTGTGCCCATTTTGGCCAAGATGCCACATAATATGTGCAATCCGTAGATTTTTAATATTCCACCAAAGTGACCAAATACATACACGTTCTTGGAGCCGCATACGGTACCACTTACCATACAACAGTGCTGTATCGATCGATACTCCCAGGCCATATAAGCTCACTGATATAATTATATGAGCTAGTTATAACTGGTGTGGTTATAATCAAATAGGTTTATTTATCGTGCCAGAGAATTCAGAGAGAATAAGCTATTTTGATTTGATTTGCAATGTCATAATTTCGACGTACTTAAAATTGAGAGCGAAATTATACAAGTTTCAAATCTGCACTAGTTATAGCAAAATCTGTTTTGCTAATATCTTATAAAACCTAGAATATTTCTAGTGGCCATGCTGTCGAAATATCCGGTTGACCTAGAATTGCTATTTTATGACTATGTGTGCTTACCTTTACACTGGATAATGTCTGGATATGCATAATAATGTTGTAAAAGAGTAACTTAGAATGGCGTCTTTTTCGATTTTAGCTGATTACGGGAGTGGTCACTCATGTGTTTACCAAAACATTTCTTAACTTGAAAAACGTGGTTTTTCATTTACCTACTTAACACAGATAATGGCCGTGTAAGTTCGACCGTAGTGCTACTTAACACAATATTGCTGGTTCGAGTCCAAGTTTCGGAGTTGTTTGTAATAATTGGATACTACCGAGTCTGAGATAGTAAAATATGAAAAATGAACGTATGGTCGTGTTCGCGTAAGTTGGTCTGATACTCAGTGATGGGTCATTTAAGCTACTTCGGGCTGACCCTAAGTTGGAATTTATCTTATATGCGTTTGCACATGAATGTACATCTACGTTTGCAAACTTTTATGTTGATTCAAAACCAGACAATCCTTTTCATTTGAGAAAGCCTGATTTACAATTTCGAGTCAACATAAAAGTCGCGAAATGGACTCTGTAAAGTTCTCTGTCCACCCAGCCTCAACGTACCATTTGATGCGGAGGAGGTGATAAAAGAGCAGCGACGGGTACCCATGCTTAATTTAGTTGAGAAAATGGGAGACGGTTATGAGTTCATGGATTTTTCAATGGAAAGGAAGCAATAAATGCAAAGGTGTATGCCTTAGAAAATATTAACTCTACAACTATGAATATTGTTAAACAGATTTGCTGGTAAACGTACTGACCAAGGTGCTCGAGCTTATCTTAAATGCGGCGTCGGAGTCAAATCGCATAATCAGCTTTGCAGACCATGTGGATCTGTTCGTGAATATTATCGCGCCCGTAAACACAGATTAATAAAGTCACCTGTGATAGCACAGACAGACACACAAATAAATAAAACTGCCTCATAAATCAATAAAATAATATCTATCTAGGCCTGAAGCAATTGTAGTTTCTGATCCTGGTAGAGTACACAAATTAAAGCAAGTTAATGACGGACTTCTTAATTAGAGAAGATATTCTCATTTTATAAGAATGTCTACCGTGCTTCAGCTAAAATAAATCTCACAACAGCATGAAATGCGCATGCCAAGAGGTATGCAAAAAATTAATATACTTGAATTATTGTGGCCCATAGTTGTACTGGATCAACTTGTTCCACCACCGGTGAATAATCCACCACCAGTTGTCAAAGCAACAACAGCAGCAACTGTACAACTGAGTCAATTTGCAACTGAACGTATATACGAATACCAAGAGGTGCAAGAAAAGATGACAAACTTGCAATTTTAGAAGCGTTTTTGAACAAAACCGTTGTATTGAGGATGAACAAAACGTATTTCAGGAACAGACTACGTGCACGTCAACAAGGTTTGATCAGCATTCGAATGTAAAAGCATGGGTGACAACGATCAGTATCTACTCTCTGATGTGTTGTTGCTCGCTGATGTGTTTGAGAAATTTTGTGACACTGCCATGCATATGTACAAGCTCGATCCTGCACATTATTTTTCATCATCGCGAAGGATTGGGATGCGTTGTTGTCCAAAACAAAAGTCGAGTTGGAATATGTTCATCGACGTAGACCAGCATCTGTTTATGGAGCACTCATGTCCTGGTGGGATTTTTATGGCAAATCACAGATACGCAAACAACCCAAACTTTGGCAGTTATGACCACGCTGCCCCCACCAGCTACATCATATATCTAGATCCTAATAGCCTTAATGATAGAGAATGATGCAACCGTTACCTGCCTTTGAGTTTCACTAGATTGATTCTGGATACATTTTAAATACAAACACAAATAACTGACTACAAAATCAATAGCAACGACGGATACTTCTTTAAAGTTGATCTGAAATACCCTGAACATTTATATGACATACACAACATTTATCCATTAGCGCCAGAAGCATTGTCAGTGCCCGATACGTGGTTGTCCCCGTATCAATGCCTAATCGCTGCGCTGATAAATCCGGGCGTTCATTTACAGAATGTACTAAACTTGTTCCAAGGTCTTAGGACGAAAATAAAGTGTACTGCAAGTGAGATATCTTCAGTTGTATCTGCGATTCTTAATGCTTGTAAACGAGATCCGTCGAGTTCTTTAATTATTTCAGCTCGCTTGGATGGTGCTGTATATACAAATGAATACGGATCTGCGGACAGCGCCACAAATACCTTTAAGAAAGACCTTTGCAAGCTCGTGAACAATGTCGTGTTCTTAAAAACCATGAAGAACCTTCGGAAACGAATCCACGTAGTTCCTGTCCGTGATAACGAACAAGGCAAACTTCGTAGGCTCATCCCTGACCCAGCCATTGAATCCAGAAAGATCTTTGATAGTGGACTTGTTGACGTTCACAGTAGTAAAAAATCAAACCTCTTTCGGACAAGGCCTATCTATGTTGTGTTGGAGTTGTCGAAGCTGCTAGTGTACAAGTTTCACTATGTCAAGATCAAACTAGAATTGGGTCACGATATTATACACCGACACTGATTCGCTGCTCATGCATATCACGGCAATGATTTGTACGCGTACATGTCTGGCCAAAGTTCAGTTTAAAAATGTGATACCAGCGATTACCCGAAAGAACATCTGCTGCTTAGTAACACCAATAAAATGGTTGTTGGTGAGTTCAAATACATATGATCCGGTAAACCAATCGAAGAGTATATGGAACTTTGACCCAAAATGCATTCAATTGTGCGGCAAGTGAGTTTGTCACCGCATTATAACAAGCAATTTCCCGAAAGAATCATCACCTACGCGTTTGACCATCATGTTCGGCTGTGAGGCTTTGTGGCTTGTTCACTAATAGGTCCCAAACGATAACGTGTTGGTTATCTTTGAGAAACAATCCGTTCCAAAATCTTAAATACATAGACGAACCTTATCGGGTCAGTAACACGACGTTGTACACCTTCGGACTCTCCAGATGCATACAGATACCGAACAAATTGATTTCCGAGTCGTTGTAACGGTGCCGGCTATGAAATCATTTTCTGAGTAAATGTGACAGTCTTTTATCGAATTACATTAGCTGGTTTTAATTCAGTCGTGTGTGGAATTTCATTATTTACTGCTGCTGTAACTAATGGAACACGTGCTACAAATTCTTGAGGCCCCTCTACGAAGTAACCCCGAGTGCTACCACTTCGAAACCTCATTAATTATTCCTTTGCGTACTGATGTCCGAATAATCGTTCTGCAAATGTTCGATTAAATAGTTCCACAATTGCTTGGTCTCGAACTCGCACACAGTGTGTGGTCAGCAATGCAACAACAAATCCAAGAACTTCTTTACCAGGACCCACTTATGTTAACCGTGGCCATGTTAATGGTCAGCATGCATAAATTTGTTTGGGTGCATCTAGGACACTTGCAGAATGGTTTGATGTCAACAGCTCAGCTTCTTTGTTTATGCTTTCAACATCCACAATGGTTAGCGACTACTTGTATGCGTACAATCGACCCTATCGCTCATGTACACGATCACATAGAAGAAACAATAGATCAGCCGCATAAACTCATTAGATGTTTGAATATCAAAGCAACCACGTGAAATTTATCGTGGTACTGGTAGGTAAATTTACTTTAGCGCTTGTTTGACCAACCATGTTCAAGCAATCCCATGAGTGACCTTTGCTGCACTTGCTAGCTTTTCCACGGCTGCCTCACCACTTCAATATCCACGTGGGCTGTAGTATATGTTTGATAATGTCCCGCTTTTGTGTCCATTGTTTGTTTATATTAATCTTAGCCTTCGTATATCATTTGATGATTCGTCTTGTGATTCATTTTTCAGCACCTGGTAACGTAATTATATTTAAGTCTTGAATAAGATCCATGTCTGCACGTGTACGGATATCGTTTGATGCTTTACGAGCGAGTTAATGTCTGCAACAAGCAGCATCAACACGCGTTACAGGTGTTTCGAGAAGCTTTGGATATTTGATAGTATCTAAGAATGAACCAGGCCCATAGTAATTGTACCCATTGTAAATGCCTCTCACAAGGGTATTTACTCTATGGTGTTCCGCTAATTTTGTTAATACAGCAGCGATATCATGTGAATTTCTTTGCTTCACATCGAAATAAGTTCCAGCAAACTATGCTCGTCCATTACGTGTTTCAACTCGAGTTGGATTGGCGGTACGTGTTTCTGCCCGACATTGCACAAAATATGAAGACGTGGTTGTATTAATATACTGTATTATTCAGTAGCATCATGATTAAGGAAATTCACAGATGCCCTCAGGAAAAGAAACAAAGATTAGAGAAGCTCCGCATTGAGAAAAAATCAACGATTTATCGTCGTTTTCCGTCTTTAACGATTTGGATGAAAAAGAAAACAGTCTGTAGTGTACGACGATGTGATGCTCGAGCACAAAATCAGTTCCGTATAAACAATTTCAGAAAAACACCAATGAAATCTATTTGACCCAAAGATATGCGCATGTGCCAAAAATGATTCGAGACAACTAACATGCTGAAGATATCTCCTGGCATTGATGCACATGATTTTGCATATATTCATTGTACTTGGTGTGCCACCGACCTTTCGGGGGATGAATTTCGTGACATGTTTGCGCGGATCACAAAGGACCTATATAGTTTCTTCACAACTGGTTTGACTGGAACTTGCAGTCGCCAGGGTAAATATCGTGCGGGTCTAGACACGAAAGTGTCTCTCACATACGTGTCTCACACAACAATTTACCAATCATAAAAATTATGTAACAAATCTGCCAGTGATGCCATAGAAAAGTATGGGATAAGACGCCATAAAGCTGCTCGCGAACACCAGGAACTGATTCGTAATGTTACTGCAGATAATAAAAAAAAGATGTCAAAGATATGTTGCAGTTGCGACAAACTGCACGAGAAGACCTCACAGCAGGTTTTGAACAAACATTTGCACCGCTGATTAAACTAGCAAGGGAAATTGCCAAAAGTGCCAGGGATATTAAAAACGCGGCAAAAGCAAATGTGGAACGATTGGCAGAGTTAGCGAGAAAAGAAGAAGAACCGGATCAAATCCGTAAAATAGCTAAACGCACCAAGATTAGAAAAGCAGCACAAGCAAATGCAGGCGTTATTACACGCTTGCCAGAGATGGTTCTGAAGTCAAAGAAAAAGAGACGTTACGTTGAAGAACTTCAAGAGCGAGCCATCAAAGAATCACATCCACCACCCAGGCACGAGTCAATGAAGATAACACCGAAGCAACATTTTAATGAAGATCATCAGTGGATCTATGAAGACGTCATCCTTGCAGGTCTTTTAGCATCCCCAGACTTGACACATTTAGTAATCAAAGAACCATCACAGAACATTTAAAGGTATGGAACAAGTGGGTGTACAGGGAACTTACTGAGTCTAAAACAGCCGCTGGTGAGATGTTAGAGCAATATAATCATATACCTGCTTTGGCTAATGATGGAAACATGTTACTCAAGCAAGGTATGAGACGAATTGTCGTATGAGACCCCAATACAGGATAGAATCAACCACTGAAACTGAGACAGAAACTACATATGAATATTCGGAGCATGCAACCACACCACAACCAAGACGTATATCACATATGCCTCAAAGAGTAAAACTTCGAAGGAAGAAATGTCTAAAAACAACAGAGGAACAAGAGCAACAACCAAAACATACAAGTGCACCCACACAAGAAGAAGAAGAATAACTAAATTTGATAAAATAACAAATAAAAAGGTGGGACCAGCGACAATTTCCAAGACGTACAACTGCATCGACGCAGGAAGAAGAAAAGAAAGGAAGCGGTCTTTGTGGACTGTGTGACCCTAACGACTTTACTGATCGATTGGAAACACTTGTGGGATCAATTCATGCGGACAACAACGCAAATGGTGTTATTAATGAAGCTATATCGATTTGTAAGCGACTGCTCAACAATGGTATCATGGACAGAAAAACATATCGCGTTCTGATACATGGACTTGTTTAAGATTTCTATGATGTATAATACGACGACACCGATGAAAAGTTCTTAAACAATTGAGAAGCTGCTTGTGCTATGCAAAATCTGTGATGTTGTAAGGCCCTTTTTGGTCCTTAAGGGTGCTACATATATTTGTACATAGGAACAGAGTGTTGTATTGGAAAAGGTCAAAAGTTTGCGGTTGGGGCTATGGAAGAGGGGTTATATTATCAACATAAAATCGAGAATAATTTAACAATGTTTAATGAATTGCAAAAATAAATAAATAAATAAATAAATAAATAAATAAATAAATAAAGAGCTATAATTATTATGTACAACCAGATTCTCTAATTCTAATATAACAAACTGGATGGGGGGAGGCTGTCAGGTGTGGTGGGAGACAACTGTTACAATATATTTTCGTTGGAATAAATCTGTTATTCTTGTTTATTTGATATTGTAATGTGCTATTTTTAAAGATCCAAAATGTACTAACTCGACACTTTGCTCTGTCACTTTGAATTTTGACGCCGACTGTACTCGTCAGTTGTCTAACCAACAAGGACAGCGCTCCCCTATTTATAACCTAACCCAGACACCACGTGAGACAATTCAATCAATCGCTGCATGCACGGCAACCCATGTAACCAATCAGTGTATTTTATGTTGTGCCATGTATTGCATTATAAACAATACAGCTTTGCATGGTATACAATGTCAACATTACAAATACATAAATTACATAACAATAAGTATTGGAATACTGTAGGGCTTGATTATGAAACGAAAAGAAAATTTTATGAGCTTAAGTTTATGTGAAATTACACTTTATGATGATAACTTAAGTCTTGAATAATTGAGTCGCTTCGTGTAGACGCGGGTTCTGCACTTGATGCAGACGACCGCTATTGTCGCATCAATGCATTAATCGCATGCATCTATACAACGGTATTGCAACGATGTTATCACTAAAACATGCAAATTACTTTCTTACCAGTACCCTACTATCATTAGAGAGAATAATTGCAAAACGAAAGCACAGAATGTCAATTTACGAAACTCTCATGCTAATCCAAAATGGGGACATCGTCATACAAGGATATACATGGACTTTTCTCGTCATGATTTTGTAGGTATTTTACATAAATTACAAACAGAAGTAGATTAAGAGCATAATATGTGTAGCAGATAAGCTAAACAGTACACTCCGAAAACTTTATGACAGACTTGCAAGGGCGTTTTGCCAAAAGAACCTGTACCTCGAAAATAGGTTACACATGTTAAGATCGGATACCAAGATTAGCTGCCAGTTTGCCGATCCATAGACACTGGAGATAATTAAAATTGTTATGCTTTGTAAGTGAACATTATAATTCATATTCATATGTACCATAATTATAAAAACAAACTTAATAGAAGCAAAGACTGAAAATAGTATCAGAGTCATTGTGACTCTAGCCATGGTTATTACACTGTGATGCTACAGGTTGTTGTAAACGCAATCCAGAACGTTACCTCGACGATCACAATCTATCAACAAAACCAGAATTTGAGATCGCACTTGTGTCGCTGCGAGTTTGTTACAGTTGGCCTAATATTTGATCACAACCATTTGGTGGTCCGCCCGAGAACAACACATTTATATTTTCACAACATTGTGGATCATATTGGGTATAGTAAAACTTGTACGATATTACCTCAGTTGATGATGAGGTCCAATGAAGAATGTTAGTGTTGACGATTAAAACCTCAAAATTTATATAGGTAAACATGAGCTCACACTTAGGTCCGTCATTCCAATAGAATCTCAGCAATATTTGGTTAACATTGGACAGACGTCGTTGAGAAAAGTTCTTGGTTAGCCCAAAGATATTCCGGAATATGAATACTGTTTGCATACACGATCTAAAGGAAATGAATATCAAATCGCGTTTGTCATTCTGTTGATTACCTCATCGACGCAGATCAATTTAACTTGTGAAGCTGTGAGTAGTAATTATTAAAATAGGTCTTAAACTACTGGCGTGGCAGTTGAGGTTATAATCTGTTTGGGTTTTCACCAGCCGTGGAACCAGGTGATCTGATATCATTACACCCACAGCACCTGTGTATCTTTCATGTTATAATAATCAGTTAACACGTATTCGATTTACAATTGTGAATCTGCGCTGAAAAATTGACAATGCAACTGTACCTTAGAGATCGACCTGACATTTAACGATACTAATGACAATCGTACGTGGATGTGTAAAACTGGTGAGCGTTGTAAACACCAGAAACCCGTTCAAGCTACATATTATGGAACTGGTCAAGGTGATGTTCCTGGTGGATTGTTTACAGGAGCACCAAAAGTTCTCGGGGCTCTGACCTCGTGCGCTGCACCAATCGCCAAACAAATTGCAGTGCGAGTTGTTGATAACATCAAAAGTGCTGCAGTGGATCGGAAGAAAACACTGGGGTTACAAGAGACTCAACCGCTTCAAGATCGACTACAACGATTAGTGACTCGATCGAACACCAAGGCGGTTACGCTACCATCAAC
Organism: Megalonaias nervosa; assembly: GCA_016617855.1. Lineage (NCBI taxonomy): Eukaryota > Metazoa > Mollusca > Bivalvia > Unionida > Unionidae > Megalonaias > Megalonaias nervosa. The sequence goes on from JAECUM010046056.1 coordinate 22,778, forward strand.
AGAAACAATGCCAGCAGCGATTGGTAAAATTATTAATGAAGTCGCTCAAGAACTATTGACAGATTCTTTGATTGCAGATCTAGAAATGGGGAGTGGTTTACAATTATTTCGCAAAAGGTATTAGACAGAATTAATAATGTGTAAACAATGGCTCAATTCAAAGATACATCGAATCTCGTATTTGACATTGATGCACTTGTATTGGTGGATCAAAGCAAACGAGATTTTTTTATATTATTCATACCCGCAAGATATCCCAATCAAATAAAAATAGAATTACAAGTTCAGAACACGTCTTTGTTCTTCCTTCTATTGAAGGCATTCTTGGAAATTGGGCGCAACTTGTAAAGGCCAATGATGCCAGTTAAGGTGTCAGTGCCCAAGCTGGTTTCGTCAACAACGGTATCATGGCGCTGTTTAACAGTGTACGTTATTCCATCGATGGAGAGGAAATAGAATCAATTCTTGACAGCCAACTACAGCGATGATTAAGCGAGAACAGCTGGTCCAACAATGATGTTTGTTAAAAATGCAATTTATCATGTACATAATAGACCTTATGCGTTTGAAAGAGCCAGAAACGCTGAAGGAGATGCGCAGACGCCTGCTGTAATCAGCGCCAATGCTAATTTCAATTTGGGATTTGCGCAGCATCGATCACAACTTATTGGTGATTCACTGAGGTTTTCTCAGTCACATATTTGGTTTAGTTTTGGAGCAACACATATAGTCACTTTATTTCGTAAGAACAAAGCCAACGATGCAATTTGGCATGCAGATGGTGCTGCTGGTAAAGTTGTATCAGAAACATTGTTAATATCTGTGCTAACCTCTTCACTGAACACAAAATCTAGCTTGACAAGACTGTTATTGGAGGGTGCTTGTGGCCGAAAGAGGGTTGTCGATGCACCTGTGGAAAATACATAACTGAACGTGTTAAATTGTTACATAATAATGTTCTATCACAAAGTGAAGGTCGGCCTTAGTGAAAATCAGTAGGGAAAAATGCATTACAACAACAATTATGGGGTCACACTGAACTTTCTTCAACAAAATTAACTTGAAATGTCCCCTTGTGGCTGACCCAAACACACGTTGCTCAGCTTAATGAGGTCAAACAAAACAACACCTCATTAAAATTATCCAAATCAGATATGACACAAATGCAAAAGACAGGTGGAATATTTCCATTCCATGCTCCGATTCCAGAGTTTTTAGCAGCAGTGGCTTCAGCGGTTGCAGAAGATGCGGGAACAGGAGCTGTCGGAACTGCATCAAGGAAGGCACTGAAAAAAAGAAGTGGGAGGCCGCATGTTTGGTAGGTGGATAAGAAAAGGAAAAGGTTTTCGACTGCCAGGTCCAAGTCGCCGAATACCAATGGGAAGAGGTCGCCGTTTACCCGCTGAAACACGCCGTTTACCGATCTTGATTTACTAGCATTAGCAAAATCTGTCGAACACTTTCTTGGCGTCTTTATACGAAATGAACTTGCATCGACGGTGCCATGCACACCTGTAACCGACAGTGTTAACCTAGATTTGACGACAGGACCTGCCACTCATTGGGTTGCATACGTAGTGACAGCTCAAAATGGCTTGTATTGTGACTCGTATGGACTTGTGTCATCAGTTGAAGTTGTTAATTATTTAACCAGACCGTTTTATTCAACTAAACCAGTACATATATGAGCCTATAAGCTGTCATCTTGCTTTTGAAGCATTGCATGCGCTTGAGCTTTCATCAATCCCGTAAGCAATTATTGATTTCACATTAAAATAAAAATATTATACAAATTTCCAGTTACGGTTGCAGACGTTACTCAGCCCGACGACACGCTCTTAATGTGGATCTAAGCAGGTTTGCCACAAAATAAATTTGACTGAGTTTACTAGTCGTGTTGTTGTTGTCGTTGATCCAGCTGAACGTGTGATTTTTGAAGATCAAACTGGTAAATTTAATACTTCTAATGTTGACATTCACGATATCGCTGTCGCAAAGAATCTGGCAGAGATCACTGAAGACAGTAGTATCAGAGATGCTGTCATGTCCGTTGCTTATATCAAAGAGTATGTTGATGATACCAATAATGGGACGAAACAATATGTGGATGAACAGATCACAAATGTGCCTGCACCCCCACGTGTAGCAACATTCAGGAGCCACATTCAATGAACAATAATCAAAGAAGGAGAGGAAACATCTTTCGCAACCTTGATAAACGGTCGATTTATTTTAACTTATCATGATGGAAAGGGCTTTGACATATCTTAAAGGTTCGCGCGAGTCTGGATCATGTTTGTTTATCATTACTGGAAGTAAAGGTACGGGGGTCGAAAGGAACTGTTGATAAAACTTAACCTTGGTCTAGGTTTCGAACCAGTAATGCCACGGTGAATTTATAACACAGCTACATTATCAGCATCATTAGTTGCTGGAGGTGAAATTCAGTTCGAAGCAATCTACGTTTATCCGGAAGGGTACTTAATCGTCTTCGGTATTTGTATTTAAATTAGTTTATGATTACATATAAGTAATGGTTTCTAACAGTGGTTATGAGATTGCGGAATTTACCGATGGGGTGTTGGACAAACTGGCAGCAGATGCTAACATCGATAAAATGTTTGCTCTACTTCTCGATGAAGATCTGCTTCAAAATAGTGTTACCAAACCCTCATATAAACTGGCAGGTAATTTTGTTAAGAGTTAAGTAGAAAGTGGCGTTTGGAATCACTGTGATGTACCAAAGCCAACTCAATGTCAGCTTGGAACAGTCACACATGCATGTGAAAACGCCCAAGCGTTGACTGCACCACAAGGTGCAAAAACACTCCGGAATTGTTTCTACAACAGAAAAGCAGAATTCACCGCTTTATCCACGCCTGTTACGTTCACCAATGAATATTTTACACCTTAACATTGACTCAGTTGAGACAAAGAAGATCTTGAGTGTTATTCAGGAAGTCCACGCTTGTTTGGGTAACAGTTATTGCACAAAGACGATCGTCAGATTAAAAGGTAAGGCGTAATATTTGAATGAAAAGATTGCTATTCCCTATAGCGCACGATCGCCGGAGATTAAAGTATTTCCGAGGCTGAGTTTTCTATAATTATATGACATTTGTGCTAGTAAAAGGGGTCAATTGGATAGAAGTGCGTGTGCGTATTACACCTGGACGTGATAAGTCCGGACAGGGTCTCCCTGTTGTGCAAATCTACTATGCGATTATATGATTAATCGAACAACTATGAAGGACCATCAATGTTACTGATGTGAAAAAAAAAAAATAATCGAAGCGTAGAAACAGCTGCGACATGAAATCAAAAGAGAACCGCATTAATCATGAAATACAAACAAGTGCGTTTGATTGTGGATGCTATATGTGTTCTTGCTGAGGCAACAATTGTTGGTCTAGGTGTGACTGGAGTCGCAACCACAACAAATTTCGTTGGTGTACCAATCAAATTTACTGTCAGGGTTATATCGATAGTAACCGCTATCTCTGGTGTTGCTAGAAAATTAATTTCGATACGATTACATTCACGAATACATGTCTACTCAGAAATGCTTACAGCGGCACAAAATAGTCTCAACACGATTAGTAAACTGTATTCAGTATCTACAGAGGATAAAATTACTCCGAGCACAAATAAGAAACAGCGTGGGAGGATATGCAGACAATAAATGTCGAAGAAAACAATCTTCATTTTCGTGGATTAATAATCCACGGGTTGCATATAGTATGTAGCTTGCTTGCCAAAATGGACACAAGTCATGGGGGATAGAGGCTGTGACAATTATCAAGACTCAAAAAGGCAAAAATGGTCAAAAGCGGCCTGGTGCCATTACTAATGGACCTGAACAAATAAATGTAATTTCGTCAATTGCATCCACGGGAGCAATTGATTTTGACATTGACACAAAAGTATAATGTTACACATATGTCTAAATTCACTTTAATGTAAACTCTATCCCCCACCCACAAAACACCCAAACACACTTTAATCACAATCACCATCCCACCCTCCACTCTTCTGTTGCGCCCTAAGACAAAGATCTTTATTCCAATTGCCTCTGCACCAAACAATTTACTTGTACCCTAAAACACCAAACTAAATGGAACATAATTTAACCTCGATGATATAATAGAATTATTTTACTTGAGGACTTTTAGCTACAGCTGTTATTTTATTTATTTATTTATTTATTTATTTATTTTTTTGGAGGGGGTTGTTGTTGTTGTTTTGTTGTTTTGTATCAATACAAAGAGCTTTATCAGAAGGTAATCTACTTTAATATAGGAGCAATCTTCAGCTTAAGAGATATGTGTAATATAAAATTGCATTCTTTCATGCTATCCGTTTTATTTGACTCTTTTTATATATTGTAAACTTCAGAATTTACAGCTAGTCAAATCTGTCACATAACGCTCTCCCATCAGATGGAGTATAGTCTGTTTCAATAACTTAACACATTGAATTCGATTATAAGTTGCATGCATTAAAGGTTGGGGTGAGCAATGTTCGAGATCTTATAATTTAGTGAGATTATTCTTGTTGGTAACAGATTCATGTACGAATTTGGTTATTATAATAATAATCTAGTACGGTGGTTCTGATGAAATCATTTAATGTAACGAAACCACTTCATAGGGGAGCATGCGTAATGTGTATTATTATATTCATACTTAACCGTGTCTAATGTACTGCACAGCTCAGTAAATATATATTTATGGCAGTTTTATGGGGTGTCGTAGAATTCTGTCTGGTATCGTGTAACCCGGATGCTGGGGTCGAGGGTAATGTTAGCTCAGAGCACGGTATTGCTTTACTAGCAGTGAAGGGTCTAAACTATATTTCAGAATCCCAGTAACTTAATCCACAACGAGCGATAGCAGTGATAAGATCAACCTGTTATAAATGGTTACATCGCAAATTTTTAAGTCACGTGCTTTATATGATCATCTGAAGAAAAAAAAGGAATTTCTAATGCATATGTATGCATGAAACCATGGGTGAAATATGTGAAGTCTGTTTATATTTTCTTTGATTGTCTCTCTCTCTCTCTCTCTCTCTCTCTCTCTCTCTCTCTCTCTCTCATATATATAT
>JAECUM010046057.1:0-13516 GCA_016617855.1 Megalonaias nervosa
TATCCCTATAAAAAAATTTTGAGGGATACAGGAGCTTCTCGGAGTCTTTTAGTTTCAGGTATTTTGCCTTCTTCTGAGAAGACCTGTTCTAATGAGTGTTCTCATTCAGGGAGTAGAGTGCGGCTTTGTTAATGTTCCTCTCCAGTCTGTTAATTTGTCATCAGACTTAGTTTCAGGACCTGTGACAGTCGGTGTAGTGTCTACTTTACCCGTTGAGGGCATTCATTTGTTGCTAGGCAATGACCTAGTTGGAGACAAGGTTGTGGTTAATCCACTTGTAACTGACAAGCCTTCTTTGGATCAGAAAGTTGATCCTATTGAAAAAGAAATCCCTGATTTATTCCCAGCTTGTGCAGTTACCAGAGCTATGGTAAGGAAAGCTCTTGAGAATGATTTTGATAAGGAATGCATTCCTTTAGCTGACACATGTATTGGTCAGGCTTTTGATGAGGTCACTTTCACTTCTAATTTGGATCAGTCAAAAGGTATTGATCATAGTGATCCTCTTTTGAATACTCATTCTCTTATCTGATCAGGGTGATAAACGACAATCACTTGTCGTCGAACAGGAGAAGGATCCTGAGATCTCCTGTTTGTTTCAGCGGGCCGTTAGTGAAACTGAAGCAAATGAAGTACCTGTCTGTTACTTTATTAAAAATGGAGTTCTTATGAGAAAATGGAGACCTCTCGAAGTACCTGCTAGTGACGAATGGTCAGTAAAATATCAGATTGTGGTTCCGAAACCTTACAGACAGGAAATACTTAGTTTGGCCCATGAAACTCCTATGGCTGGTCATTTAGGGATAAATAAAACGTATCACAAGATCTTGACTCACTTCTATTGGCCAAAAATCAAAAGTGATGTTTGCAAGTTTTGTAGATCTTGTCATACTTGTCAAATTGTAGGAAAACCAAATCAAATGATACCTAAAGCTCATCTGCAACCAACTCCTGCATTTGACGAGCCATTCAGTAGAATTATGGTAGATTGTGTTGGTCCCTTACCAAAGACCAAGTCAGCCAACCAAAATTTGTTGACAATCAAGTGTGAGTCAACAAGTTTTCCAGAGGTAATTCCTTTGAGGAATTTTGCTCAGTTTGGCCTTCTAAAATTTGTTCAATCTGGCCAAAGGTCAGATTTTAAGTCTGGAATGTTCCAGCTTGTTATACTTGAATTTGGCATTCAGCAGTTCAAGTCAAAAGTGAAACTATGGTTTCACCGAAGTTTACTAGAGACAATTTTTCAGTCCTGTAATAAAATCCATTCTCTCTTGCTCATTCTGTAGAATTTTCTTCAAGTTAGACTTTATGGCCCTTACAAAGTAAAGAAGAAAATGAATGAGTTAAATTATAATATAAGTACTCAAGTCTAAGTAAATTAATGGAGTACTACTATTTTAAAAGAAATAGCCAAGTAAATAATGCAATTAATTTAGTTGTACCTGTCCCACCAGCTGAGGATTTGAATGAAGGAATTCAGTTGGATTCTACTAATCTTGGAACAACAAGTCTTCGGAATTCGGAAGTTATGGAAAATCTGGACCAGAAACTTTTTCATTTACAAAATCAAGATAAAAGTGAACTTAAACAATTATTGTCTGAATATGAGCACTTGTTTCCAGATGTGCCTACAAGGACAAACAAAATTTTTCACGACGTTGAAATAGTAGATTCGAAACCCATGAAACAACACCCATACAGAATGAATCCTTTTAAACAGGAATACATGAAAAAAGAGATTCAGTATTTACTGGAAAATGATTTTATAGAGCCCAGTAAGAGTGATTGGAGTTCACCGTGCATTCTTGTTCCGAAACCGGATAAAACTTTCCGAATGTGTACGGATTATAGGAAGGTGAACAGTGTGACTAAAACAGACTCATTCCCATTGCCAAGAATCGACGATTGTATCGACAAAATTGGAAATGTCAAATATGTCACTAAATTCGACCTTCTGAAAGGTTTTTGGCAAATTCCACTAACGGAAAGAGCAAAAGAAATTTCGGCATTTGTGACTCCAGATGGACTCTACCAGTATAAAGTAATGCCATTTGGGATGAAGGGTTCTCCAAGTACTTTTCAACGCCTTATGAATATGATTACTTCTGGTCTAGACAATTGTGATGCCTATATTGATGATGTCATCATCTACAACAACACCTGGAAAGAACATCTAGCCACGATTCGGAAGTTCTTCGACAGACTCACGGATGCAAATTTGACTATTAATTTATCTAAAAGTGAGTTCTGCCGTGCGTGTGTTACTTTTCTAGGACATATTGTGGGACATGGTCAAATTAAACCTATAGATGCTAAGGTCAAGGCTATTTCTGAATTTCCTGTGCCTGTCAGTAAAAAACAGCTGATGCGATTTTTGGGTATGGCCGGGTACTATCGCAAATTTTGTTCTAATTTTTCTGATATTGTTGAACCTCTGACAGACTTGCTGAGAAAGAAAAACAAGTTTCTTTGGACTGAAAAATGTCAAGAGGCTTTCGATAGGTTAAAAGCCATACTTAAAAATGCACCAGTTTTAACAGCTCCAGATTTCAGTCAACCATTCAAACTTTCTGTGGATGCAAGTGATGTTGGGGTTGGAGCAGTTTTGCTTCAAGATGACAAAAATGGTGTTGAACACCCAGTGTGTTACTTCTCTAAGAAATTAAATAAACACCAAAGAAACTACTCAACAATCGAGAAGGAATGCTTGGCTTTAATACTGGCATTACAGCATTTTGAAGTTTATATCAGCTCAACTCCTTCTCCGGTTGTTGTGTTTAGTGATCACAACCCCCTTACTTTCATCGGCAGAATGAAAAATAAGAATCAAAGACTATTGAGATGGAGTTTATTTTTGCAAGAGTACAATCTTGACATCAGGCACATTAGAGGAAAAGATAATTTAATTGCAGACGCACTTTCCCGTGTATAGAAATGTCATTTTCATATACACCTTTGTGTAGATTCATAAGAGTTCTTCTTATGTAACTGGTTTTTTTTTACCTCGTGTATAATTTACATCTGGTAAAAAAGAAAGCCTTATTACATAAATCTTTCTTTTTCTTTATGGGGGAAAGTGTTACGACCCTGTTTATAAATTACATATGTGTTAAAATTTAAATTCTTCTAATTCTTTGTTTCATTTATTTTATTTTTATATCACTAAATGTTATTTATTATTATGGTGATGATTATGTTAGCAAGGTCTAATGGTATGTTAGAAACATCGTATTTATTTAAAACGTAAATGTGACTCGTGTAAGCACGATTTTTGCATGACGGTTTTTCGTATCAAGTAAACAGTGAGAAAGAGCTATGTAAATGATTGGCTGTGACCACGTTATTACTTGTTTACGCTTTTGTAATACCCAGAGTGATTTCGAAATCACACGTGTCCTTCATGCGTGTGTACATGTAATGACGCATTAGCTTGTTTTAAATGCTCAGTTACCTGTAAGAAATATTTAGTCATTGAGATAGTTATAGTGGTAGTCAGTCGTAGTCGGTCATAGCTGAGAGTCACATCATAACATCTTACAGAGTTTCTAATACCTTAAGGAAAAAGTGTTTCTGTGCTGGAAAGAGGTGTTTGTTCATTCGTACGTGTTAGGAACAACATGTGTGTTGTTAGTGGTGGTAGCTGTATTTCATCTACTTTCTAAGTAATTATTTTCCCTGGAGAACAACACTACTGGCTTTGGACAAAGACATTTGATGAAATTGTTTCTAAATCGGAACAGAACAATACAAATTGTGCTTTACAGTGAACATTCTGGACATTTTGTGTTAGCCTTCGTCTGACGTCATCATCCGCCATCTTGGAACGGAACTGAGATTCAGACTGTATCAATTTAGAACTGTTTATTCACAGGACTTATATGTTTTCACAAATTTAGAACATATTTTTGGATCTTCGTAAATCGTAAGTCTTGTTTCACAAATTTATCTTTTCACCGTGTTTTCTAGGGAAATAAATTATTTTTGTTAAAATTTACAAAGCTTGTTGTCTTCACTCTTTCTTTGTGTTACTTTGAACGAGCCGATACTTAACACCATGATGAACTCTTTGTCTTCTTGCGTGTTATCAATATTTACTATCCTTTGTAAAATAGTTCTGTATACGCATTTAAACAATAAAGAACAATTCCCTATGCCATATAGTAGCCCACTGGGTTACCTTACAGGATCCAATATATGGCAGCCCAGATCCTGTATACTGGTAGGCCCGGGACTCTGGGCACACAAGTTTGTCGAAACCTGGTATGTATGATTCAGGTCCCAGTTATAGCGCTCAACAGATATCAATGAATATTCCTATGCGAAACAGACCTGTACCCAAATAAACAATTATCAGACTTGAAACAGCTTTCGTCAATATCAAATATTACTCGTTAATGCTGGTTTGGGTGTTTACACAAACAAAAAGAGCATGAGAAAAGAACGTCTGGAACGTAAAAGGGTGTTTATTAACAACTATCATGATACGGAATAAGAAGAGACTAATATTTTCGTTTTCAAGAAATGAAAAGACGGAGATGACATCACCAATGGTGACAACATCAATAACAATGATGATAACGATGATGACTTTTAAATTGATACTCAGATAATATTGATAATAATAATGGTGACTATAATATTTACAAATTTAAACTAAATTCACTTAATAACTTGTGAAGAGCCTTGTATGATTTTTGTTTTTTCTTCATCACATCTGAACTAGACAAATAGAGCCATGTCGTTGGTGGCTTGGCTGATGTACGTGGTTCTTCATCAGATCTGAATTAGGCCAATAGGGCCATGTCGTTGGTGACTTGGCACATGTATTGGTACATAATATCTTTTCTAATGTTAATAATTGAAATAATTCGCTCGATGCTCATGTAGAAGCTTCCACCCACATGGAATGTATCCCTATTTATGGGCCCCGTCACTTCTCGGGTAGATCTTTCCTGACTACTTTCTAATTCCATATTCCTTGCCTGTGGTACTGTAATTTCATTAAGGGAATTGTCCACACTAGGATGAACTGCATCTGTTGTAACAGGATCATTGTTCTTTTTTCCACCTTTTTTCTGCATACAGGTTGTAAATATTCCCGGAATTCTGTTGATCCACGTTAAGCCTTTACTACTTTGGTTAGATGCATCCTCACGCTGAACACGTCCAAAAAAACAAGAAGTAAAAACATGATAAAATGACTTACCGCCACGGACAAGACTATGCAGTCTTCGGGCAGAAAAAGAAAAAGATACATAGTGTAAGATATTGTGCCCCATCCCATTCCACTGAACTCGGTAACAAAATATAGTATATGAATAAACTAGCGGTAAGAAACGTGCAATAAAAAATTTTAGAAATTTAAATTGATTGAACAAAAAAGAATTAAAATTATTTAAATGAATGATAAGTACATTTATTATTATTATTATTAGTAGTAGTAGTATTTGATTTAATTGTTTGTCTGTTAGTTTAAAAAAAAATTTTTTATTCCATTACATGCTATTGTAACCTAACATTGTGTACTGGACTTGACCTTGTCCAGATTTGAGTTCATTTCTGTTTGACCTGATTGACTTTTTAATTTTTTTTTTTTTATTCCATTGATGTAAACAACTAATAATAGCTTCATTATCCTCTATGGGTATAAGTTCATTGACCAAATTATTATGCAGTTAAACATGTTGATCTGGGTCAGGGTTTTGGGGATTCCAAAGTGAATTTTGTAGGGTGTTAAATAAACAAGGCTCATTAAATCATGCTAGAAAGCTATTTTCCATTAGGTAATGATTGTTTTTAGAAAATGCTAATTTGTGATCTGAGGTCAAACAGAGAACTATATTATCTTGTGACTGTCAGAATTTTACCAGTTGTGCTTTAACATCTGGCACTTTAAAATGTATTATGTTGTGACCAGTTTGGGCTGAATTTTATCTTCTTCAAATTATTGATTTTTCAAGTGATTATTTTCTCTGGAAATACAAAAGTGCTCTGACAAAATTCTTGGATTACGACATTCATTGGAATTTATACTGAATTTCAACCTGGAATAATATTTCTGTGATTGAACAAGAGACTATTGACAAATCAGTACGACGCAAGCCATATCAGACACGTCATCGCCTCAATTTTAAATCTCTTTGGGACTTGAACTGAATTTTATTCAGGACTTTTTATTACTAGGATTTGTGTCTTTAATTCTTGGATTATTTTTGGATTTAATTCGCAAAACTAAGTTCTTTTTTTCTTATTTTTCACTTTGTATTCTAGGGAAATAAATTATTTGTTAAATTTTACAAAGCTTGTTGTCTTCACTCTTTTCTGTTACTTATTTTAAGAGCAACAATTATTATTATTATCATTATTATTATTATTATTATTATTATTATTATTATTATTATTATTATTATTAATTGCCAAGTACTGGAAAAATATCTGGGATATTCTTAAATAACCGCAGCATAGTGAGTTTGGTCAAAATCCATTTGTGCATGTTTAAATGTCCATGTTCACAAGACGAGTGTCGAACAGAAGCGCAGGAGTCGTGGCATTACATCTTGAGCCTGTGGACAGTTAATTACGAGTATATGCTAGGAATTTCTAAGATAAAATCAAGATGTACCCATTTGTCAAGTTTAGCTAAGATGTATGAATTATTTTATTCACCAGCCAATATAATTTTGTACGATAATTACCCTAGATTCTAATGTCAAAAGAGATTTATTCCTCACCTGATACATTCCAAAAAACAGGTTTGATAAAATACATTAATGTTTTGTTTTTTCATCGTTGTGTTCTCGAACCCTAATGTTCACAACTTGTTCGAGACATTGATGGGTTTTCCCCACGTCCATAATTTTATAAAAATACGTTGGGCCTACATACCAACTTTGACAAAATAAACACAGCTGGTACTTGCATCAGAGGCGTCATTGAGACGTATTCATATATAAGAATTATCTATGCAGTTCGAAAGAAAACAAAATCTGTCTATTCCTTTTTGTCGATAGAAAAATCTTTTATAAATTTGTTTATTTTGTAATAGATCATAGACAAAATTTCGATCATACACAGAACTGCTAGATTCGAGAGTTTCTCTGAGCACTTTGTTGTTGTTGTTGTTGTTATTATGGGGCTTAACGCCATTTTTCAGCACAAGATAGGCTATATATGGCGGCCAGTGATAATGGTGGAGGAAGAACCCGGGAGAACCCGGAAAGAACCACCGACCCACCAGAAGCTACCGGCAAGCTTTCTCACATAACCACATTGGCCGAGCCCGAGACTCGAACCCACGCAGACAGAGGTGAGATGGCAATGATCCGTAACGATGAGCGCTTTAGATCACTAGGCCACTCGGGGCCCCGAGCACTTTGTAAAGACTTCAAACTATCGGACAGCTAAAACTCCTCCCTAGTGTTCTGAAAAAAGTTAAAATAAGGTATCCGTCTATGATTTTAACCTTATATAGTAATTTTCGAGTTCTGTCAAATTTTAGGAAGTAATAGCAGTATTTTATTAACCTCCATGAATTGCCCACTTTTATTTCTAAATATAGCGTTTTATAAATACCGATTAATAACTTCATTAGGTTAACATGAAACACTCACACTCCATTAGCAGCAGCAGGGAGGGTGAACCCTACAAATTGGATTCGAGCAAACATATCTAAAACAAAGATTTCACACGAAAAAAATTTTAAAAAACCGTCAATAACGTCAAACCGAAGCCTCTAACTTTCCGTAGTATCACCGGTGACGGCGTCACTGATGAGATCACCGGTGATGAAATCACGGAATTTAGTTCGCGCTGTTACTTCGGCTTTGACATTCGTGTTTATAAAATTTTGTGAGTGATCGTTTATGTAATCGTACGCGTCATTTTTGTTAGCCCACCCTCCCTGCTGCTGTAATTAAACCATTGCATTACAATAATGATCGGCGAAGCTCACTCAGCAAGATTAGAAGCAATTAAGAAATATCTACCTGTCCGTGATTCTGTCAGGCAACAGTTACAAGAGCGTCAACAAACACAAGAAGAGTTTACAGAATCCGCAGAGCAATTATTTAAACCTATCACTGAAACCACTAAAGGTATTGTTCCTGTGTTAAAAGAAACGGCAAAAGAAACTAAAAAGATAGCGGAGCGAACTAAAAAGACAAAGAAAATTCTACGAGAACTTCCTGCCGAAATAGCTGCGGCTCAACTAACTGAAGAAACAGATCAAGCAGAAGGTGATGCTCAACAAGAACCAGAAGCACAAGCCAGCGCCTGGATTAAATTATATGATAAATTTAATGAGCATTTCATTGTCGGCATCGCTAAGTATGATATACCTAAATTAGCTGAAACCGCTTTTTTAACCTACGATAACCGAAAAAGATTTTTGAAACCCGAGTACGCCAATGATGCTATCTCACACGAGCAATGGTACAAATGGATTTTTCGTTTACGTTTTAATGTTGATCAAGCTCGAACTACCGACAAGAGATATTCTGCTTACAATACAGCTATAAGAAATATGACGTTGGCTTTTCATCGAATGCAACAACAACAAGAACAAGAACAAGAAGAAGAACCAAAAGAAAAACCAAAAAGATCAGTACTTGATTATTTTAAACCCAAGGCTGTTGAAACTATCCAAGATCCAAAATATACAGAAGTTGTTGCAGCAAGATATGAATCCCGAAATAAATATTTAGAACCTGAATACGTTGGAGGATTTAAACCTGATGATTGGATTACGGCTGTATATTTAGTTTCTAGAGGTACTGAAGTCATAAGCAACCTTGGCAATTATGATGAGTTTCGCGAGAATGTAATGAAACGAATAAAATCTTTTGAGGAAAAAAAATCTAAAAAATTAACTCCACCTCGTGAACCAACTCAACCTAGCGAACCAGAACAACCTCGTGGCTTACTTGGTAGTGTATCATCTTATTTTTCACCGTTTGGTAAGAAAACGGTCAGCGGGCTGCCTCACAGTGGTATCACTTGCCCCGACAGTGTCGTAGCTGACGTAGACAAATTAGAAGTTCTTGTTGGCGGAAAACGAGCTGGTAATAATTCTCCAGAAATTATTAACGAAATCACATCCATTTGTCAACGATTATTTACCGGCGGCGTTATGGACATTAACGATTATAGGGCTCTCATTAATGAAATTATCGACGGTGACTATATCACTAATTATTATAGCGACTAAAGGTCGCCAGTCACTGATTAAGCAGTTACATAATTGATTATAATAGATGATCATACACGCTAATCAACGCAGACCAATCATGGTCAGGGTGGTAAATGGACGATTACCTGTATACGAGACATATTACGGAGATGGATTAGGTGATGTTCTTAAGGGTTTATTTTCAAGAATCGCCCCAAAAGCAATACCGATTATAAAGCAGTTAGGCATGAAAGCTACTGATGTTATTCGTGAAAAAGCTCCTGAAGTCGCCGGTAAAGTATTTTCTACGATCAAGGATAGACTAGCACGATTAATACGACGAAAATCTCAGCCACCAGTAAAATTAGCCAGCACTGAAGTGATGCCTGCAAGTGTTAGTAAAGTAATAAATCAAGCCGCAAATCAAAAACTATCAGCGATGACAGAGTCATTGGCCGAAGAGGGAGAAAAAATGTAACAGCAAGTCTGATGGCGGGCAGTGGTCTTCGTATTAGACGATGATTAATAACATAACATGTTCAAACGTGTATCTAATCCCGCATTTGACGTGGATGCGCCAGTTCTCAAGGATGAGTATGTGCGTGATTATCAATATTATTCTTACGATGCTCGAATGCCAAATCAGCGTGGACGAATAGAATTACAAGTTCAAGATACAAGTAGATATTTCTTGCCCGCTGAAGCATTTATTGAAGTAGAAGGTGAAATCGTAAAAACAGATAATACTGAATACGGAGGTAATGATAGTGTTGGTTTTGTCAACAACGGTATCATGGCGTTATTTGACAGCGCCACGTACATGATCGACGGAAGAAATATTGAATCCATTCAGAAAGATGTCGACGTTGCTAAGACAATACTTGGTCTTGCGCGATACAGCGACGATTATTCAAGATCAGCTGGTCCATCGATGATGTTTTCCAAGGATACTTCTAATGATCCCGAATATAATCAGTATGAAATAGGACGACCAAGGAACTTTGCTAGAAATGCAGACGCGGACGTGCAAAGTATGATTATCAATGTCGATCCAGATTTCAACTTCGGATTTAGATCACGTCGAGCAATGTTGCAAGTTGGAAATAAAAGATTTTCTTGCGTGATTCCATTATCACACATCTTTGGATTCTGCAGACACGTACGAAAGGTCATTTTTGGAGCCAAACATACAGTTGTACTTGTCAGGAAAGCAACCGACGATGATGCAATATGGAGACCAGCCGGTGATGCTGGTAAAGTAAATCTAACAAAACTTTTATTGTGGATGCCAGTAATGACTCCAGCGATGACCGTCGAAGATCGGTTGCTCGCTTTTATGAGTAGCGGCGGCAAGTCAACGTTGTCTTGGCTAACAACAACCACAGATGCTATTCAAAAAGTTCCGTTGTTGGTTTATTTACGTGGCAAATAGCATCACAACAAGGTTTCTTTGCGCCGCGACATATATTCGTTGCGCTTCAAGATACTAGACGAGTAAATGATCAAACACGTAGTTTAATGATATTTGACAAACTCGGTGTTTCCGAGGTGTCATTGCGAATAAACGGTCATCAAGAACCATCCGAGGATATTTTGTTAAATTTTAATCAAAATCATGTAGCGCGTGCATATCATCGGTTAATGTCATTTATGGGACGTGATCAAAATGTGGATACTGGTTTACAAATATCACAGTTAGATTTTACAACGCTATATCCGATTTATTACTTTTCACTGGAACATTTGGATTTGTTTAGACAGTCTGTCGTTGATATTCACTTTCGAGCTCGTGTAGCAGAATTACCTGTTGTTAATGGTAGTTACAGAGCAATCGCAGTTATATTGTCCGATAAAGCAATGTTACTTGAAGGTGTTGGTGGTCGCATGAGAGTCGTTGATGCTCCCGTCGAAAACATGTAGATGTTTTCCGAATATGCAAGCGTTAATTTAGAAATCAAATATATATCATAAATGTCATATCATCATGTTAGTGTCAGTCTGACCCCGGGTCAGATTAAACGACTACAATCGCCGCTGGCATCACGATGTGGAACAAAAGTAACATTAAAACACGATCAAATGTCCGGTGCAAATAAATTATCGTTGACCGAGCGTCAGTTTAAAAGATTCAACGAAGCTAAACACGCCAATAAAGGAATACGATTAAATCTTTCCGTGGGCGCCATCAAGGATGCTATTAAAACCGGAGGAATATTTCCACTTCTTGCAGCGTTACCGGCGTTGATAGCCGCAGCCGCTCCAGCTGTTGAAAAAGCTGCCGCGTTAGGTGCTGTTAGTGGCGCAGCTGGAATGGCACTGAAAAAAGCTGTCCAGAAAACATCAGGTGGATATATTGGATTAAAAAAAAGACGACGACGACGAGTCGGACGCGTTCTGAGACTTCCAGGGTCTCTACCAAACAACGTTTGGGGGCGCGGATTAAGAATTCCAGGGACTCAACAATGACGTCGTCAACGATAGTTCCACAATCGAATTTTGATCTCATCAACGCCGCTAATCAGTTAAATATAAAGAATTTTAGAGGTGTTTTTATGCGTGATCAATTACCGAAAAATCCGGCACTGTCAGAAACAGGTATTATCAATATTGATTCATCAACGGGGCCTGGCACTCATTGGGTCGCATACGCCATTGATCCACGTGGAATTATTTATTTTGATTCGTATGGGTTGGCGCCACCAAAAGAATTTTTAAAATATGTTGGTAGATTTCAAAATATTCCAATCTGGTATTCAACGCTACCAACACAAACATTAACGGATCCACCAATATGTGGCCGTGAAGCACTAGCAGTACTTGATGCTGTATCAAGATCAACGAAACCACCTCATAAAGTTGTACACAAATATACATTAAATAATCGCTAATCATATAATGGTAGATATTTACGGAAGATCAGCTAAAACTAAAACCCAACAAGCACCAGGTGAAGACTTACTCAAGCGAGTAACAAAACAGATCAACGACGAATTATCTGACATGCTCAATCTTGCCAACGTTGATCCAAACGAACTTGTTATATTTCAAAACCGTGAAGGAAAATTGAAGACAAGTAATATTTCAATCAACGATATTATTATTCGTAATCGATTATCGCGAGAAGGTCTCATTGCTGTATATGACAAAGAGGGCAAACTTATTCCTAGTGTTGTTACTCCGTCGTCGATCCGAGATAGCATAAGTGAACGATTATTAAAACCGGAGATACAATGAACGACGTCATAACATGAATAACAATAAAATCATTAATGTAGAAGAACCGACGGATAATCTCGACGCTGCAACGAAGAAATATGTAGACGATAAGGAAATTCCAGTAACAACTTCGTTGTCGACAATCAATGATGGAATAACCGCATTTAGAACTGAATTTTTTAATCATGTACAACTGTTTATGAATTTTCGCAGAAACGTGAACAGAACCACTAATGATTTTTTTGGAAGTTCACCAACCGTTGATATTAAACTCACCGACATTAATACAAAACTCAATGATATTCTCAGTGGAATTCCTAATATCGTTCAAAAAACTAATCTGATTAAAATTCCACACGGACGAGCTAACAATATCGTGTACACGGTATCATCAGGATCATCGACGTGGACACCGCAAAATAACACTATTAAACATACCGCAGAAGTAACCGCTGTGTACAGGTTGTCCGTGTTCAGTTCTGCAAAATTTATAATATTTACTACATTTTCATGCCGTTATTCAACCGATAATTTTTCTGGGACTGTATCTGTAGTGTTAAATAAAGATACCGAAGAAACATTTATGCTGGTATCAGATAATAAAAAATTAACCACAGTGTCCTACTGGTGGTGCATAGAATTTGTAGCTGAAACACCTCCGTTGTCTTAGACAGCGACAACAATTAAGTATAATGATAGACGCTGGCGCTGATTGCGCTCACAGATACAGATACGATCAAGTAATAACATGGCAGAATAAATTAAAAACCATCATCGATAATTATACAGCAAAAATAAAGAAATATCGTAGACGTGCAACCGTCGTTGATATCATGGTTTATTCGGTTTCTACGCTAGTTGCTGGAACTGGAGTAGTATTAGCATCGCTAGCGACGATGGCGGCGCCGATCGTTGTAACAATCATTGTTTCATCGTCAACGTCGATTGCTGGAATATTTAATATAATCGCGAAAAAGATAAATACGTGCACGAATGAAAAATTAAACGAGTACATGATGAAATTACACACAGCAACGACCGCATACTCTAAATTATCATAACTGATTTCTTCGTCGCTTAATGATGGAATAATCACCGATGAAGAATTCAGTATCGCAATAAGGATATACAATG
>JAECUM010046058.1:0-43676 GCA_016617855.1 Megalonaias nervosa
AGAATATAAGCGGTGACTATCGACTTCAATGCAAAACATTGGCTTGTGTTTTTGTAACACATTGTTAAATTAACTAAAACTAAACAAGTCCAGTCAATATTCATGCCTGATATAATTTCTTGTTTATTGAAATATATTCTAACACGAATTTTACAGTTTGGTACAATCTCTCGAATATTTCATATGTTTGGAAAGATGTGATGGATAAAATGAAAATGCACTTAAGCTTTCGATCTAACGCATTTTATGCAGTCTTAATTACCGTAACGCAGTTTATGCAGTCTTACTTACCGTAACGCATTTATAAATTCTCTATTACAGTAACGCATTTTATGCATTATTAATCAACGTAACTCAGTTTATGCACTCTTGCTTACCGTAACGCATTTTATGCATTATTAATTATCGTAACTCAGTTTATGAACTCTTAATTACAGTAACGCATTTCATGCACTCTTAATTACCGTAACGCATTTTATGCATTCATGCATTCTTAATCAGACGTAAGTGTGTTATTTAGGATAGGGACTTACATGTTAGTATGCAATGAAAAGTCTGATCCTGTACACAAACAGTCAGATATGGTAAGCAAACAGTACAGTACTGTAATATGTACACTTAATTGCATTTGACGCAATGAGTGTTTGGTAATCATTGGAGTGGAACAATACAGTACTCATTCGATGATGACTGGTACGAAGCAGTAAATAAAGGTACCAGTAGTAAAATATTTCTGGCCCCAAGAGTTTACTAAAACGACAAAACAAGCAAGTAAACCAAAAAAATCCCAAACAAAACAGTTATAATGATCAGTCTCAAATTCAAATCACAACTGTTAATTAACATTAAAGCAATCACTTGCCAATCAGACGTAAGAATTGTCAATTGATTCTGAGCTGGTTTGGAAACTTTGGAACCTGAAATTTCCGACAAAACACAGTTCCTATATTTTCAATCTCTTATTCTATTTAAATGTTTGATTCAACATCTCGTGTTAGCCATCGTTGCAAATACTCTCATACGAATATGAGGAAAACAATATTTAATCTGAAATTAATTACTGTGATGCATTTATTCAATGCATTGCTTATATAATTAATCATCAATTACAAGTAATAATAATCTGTATATACATGATTTAGAGATAATCAGCTGCAAGTTGAGTATATTCACGTATAAGCCACTCGCGCGCGTGTGTGTGTTTGTGATTTGGATTTTTAACGTAGCTTTAAACAATTTTCAGTCACATCAATACGATGTATGCAGTGTGGCAGTTTATAGTGATGTCTAACACTGTGGCATCATACCGCAGACATGTAGCATGATGTCCTACCCAGTCACATTATCCTGACACCAGGCCAACCAGTCCTAACACTAACCTCTTAATGCTGAGCGCCTAGCGAGGCAGCTGCTAGTACCATTTTTATAAGTATTACTCTGGTATGACTCTGCCGGGGTTCCAACCCGATACCTCCCGCATCCGAGGCGGACGCTCTAACCACTAAGTCACCGGAACGGTCCACTCGTGCGTGTAAGACAAGTGTAACACTATGAATGAACTCAATCTTTATGAGCAAGAGTGCCTGTTCTTCTTGCAAACAAAGCAAATCAAAATGGAATGAAGAAGAGGACAAATAAGAAAGGCAAATGACAGGATCACACAAAAGCAACATTTTTCAAAAGGCGACATTTTTCAAAATTATTAATATATACAAACAAAATCTCTGAAATGATTTACGCATTTTTAAGGTGGATGATAATGCTTTCATGAATGGCAAGAGATGCATGAAAAATTGAAAACGTAAACTGACTATATATGGCTGATGGATAAACAGGTTCCATATAATTATGTAAGATAGAACTATTTCAAAAAATGCTAAGTTAATCATTTTGTAACTTATAAAATTCCGATTGTTCACTAATTTCAGGGATGTTTATTTCATGGACGCCCTACTTTTATCCTCAACGAGAAGTAAAACATCTTTTGGCAGAGTTCACCATAGAAGAGTTTTACTACAAAACAAACCAACTACGCCAGAGTTTAGAAAGATTTAAATTCTCGTTTGAGGCCGTATCACCTCACCATACTACTGTCGTAAAACATTCCATTTTGGAGCAAACTGTAGAACCAAAACGTTGTATGATGTATAATCAACTAAAGCTGCTATTAACATTAGTCACATACCTGTCTCCTGGTAACATGAACCCAGAGTCACTGAGCTTGATGCGTTGTGAAAGTTAATATATTGTTTAGCAAGGAAGTTATTTGAAAGCTATTATTCTATCACGCATTACTGCACATAATGTAAAAGTATACCACCAAAAACGGAATGCAAATAGCCTTTTGCCATAGATTTAATCTGAATTTAATTAAACAGTTGCTATGCAGTTTAGTAACAGGAGATATTTTGGCGTCAGCCTGAACATAAAACCTACTAAAGGCCCTCGACTTCGGTTTATTTGACGTTTGCATACCTGGTAGGATAGTAAAGCCTGCAATTGAATCGGCAACAATAATACGAATCTATAACTCTTCTCTATGTCTAGACACAGCGATAAAATCCTCTGGCAGAATGCCAAAAATCCGATGTGCTTGCTCCGTCCTTTCCTTAACCGGTGTCTCGTTGTTGTTGTTGTTGTTGTTGTTATAGGGTTTAACGCCATTTTTCAGCACAAGATAGGCTATACATGGCGGCCAGTATTAATGGTGGAGGAAGAACCCTGGGAAAACCCGGGAAGAACCACCGACCCACGAGAAGCTACTGGCAGGCTTTCTCACGTACCCACGTTAGCCGAGCCTGGACTCGAACTCACGCAGACAGAGGTGAGATGGCAGTGATCCGTAACGATCAGCGCTTTAGACCACTCGGCCACTCGGGGCCCCTCCGGTGTCTCGTTGCAATCCGTTTATTTATTTCATCATACCAAACGTTGTGCATTTCAGTCAAAACGTCGTGTTTTATTTGAATGAAAAACAGGCCTCATTGCAATATCAACCAGCAATATAATTACTCGGCTTTTTTCATAAGTTAGTTGTGTTTGGTCTTTCATTGTGTTAAACACT
Organism: Megalonaias nervosa; assembly: GCA_016617855.1. NCBI lineage: Eukaryota > Metazoa > Mollusca > Bivalvia > Unionida > Unionidae > Megalonaias > Megalonaias nervosa. The sequence goes on from JAECUM010046058.1 coordinate 3,065, forward strand.
TCTTTAAATTTCATTTGCATCATATCAGCTGGTAGATTAATTACAAGAAGTTTTCGTCGTGAAATAGTTTTAGAAATATTTCTATATATTTTTTAAATGGGGTACGTTTATTTTTCAGCGATATATGGTCAGTTTGCTTTTTCAATTTTTCATGCTTGTTTTGCTGTCTATGAGACCATTATCCTTCACCTCAAAAATGCGCAAAATATTTCAGAGGTTTCTTGCATATGCTTCTAATTATGAAAATGTCGCCATGGATTTCTTCTTATACGTGTTACGGCTCTTCGGGTAAATTAAATGCATTAACAGATAGTACAGCTTCTGATGATAATATTAACAATCCTTTAACGTTTTACTTGAAATGATTTCTTATTTTCGACTCTACAAATGTCCTTTGTATATAAGCAACCTGATATAGCAGAGCCTACGGAACATCATCTTTCTTAATTTAGACTAATGTGAACCGACATAATTCCATCGTCAACTTTGTGTGTGTGTGTGTGTGTGTGTGTGTGTGTGTGTGTGTGTCATCCTATCATCTGTCTTTCATATTTGTCCCCTTCTTAAATCCAAATCACACACACACACACACACACACACACACACACACACACACACGTAGTAATGTGGGGCTGTTTACGGACATTGGGAATTAGCATTACAGACCCAGCACGTTTACAGACACGATTTATACGGACAAAAAAATCACCCTGGGCACGTTTACGGACAATGGGAAAATACATTACAGACCCCCTGGGCACGTTTACGGACAAGATTTATACGGACAAAAACTTCACCCTGGGACTGTCTGGGGACAATGGGAATTTTGTATAGCGACTAGCACACCCTGCGACTGTCTGGGGACAATGGGAATTTTGTATAGCGACTAGCACACCCTGGGACTGTCTAGGGATAATGGGAATTTTGTCTAGCGACAAGAGGAATGGCACAGGTAGGGTCACGTCACGGTACTGGAGAGTTGCAACATTATAGCAAGTACCATGACGTCATGCCACCTGTGTCATTTCTATATACAAACACGAATCATTCGCTTACGTGTTTGTGGATCTTATAACTCTCTATACACAAGCCATCAGCCAATCATCATTACTAAAAACAGCAACTATAAAAAATCAGCCACTGTTTCGTAGGCTGATGGCTTATACCAAATTACTTAAATACATAGAGTCACGAACCATTCGTGTTCTACATCAATTTAATTTCTTAACTCCTAGACACTTGCAACAATGTAGCAAGTACCGTGACGTCATGCCACCTGTGTCATTTCTATATACAAACACGAATCATTCGCATTTGTGTTTGTGTATAGCAAGTACCGTGACGTCATGCCACCTGTGTCATTTCTATATACAAACACGAATCATTCGCATTTGTGTTTGTGTATAGTAAGTACCTTGACGTCATGCCACCTGTGTCGTTTCTATACAAAGTTTGAAACATTCGCGTTCGTATCGGTGAATAGTATAGTATAGTATGTTTTATATATTCTCTTTTTTCCATAGATTGATGAACATCAATCTATCATACACAAATTATAAAATCGACTAACAAAATGTTTTAGGTAAGAGAATAATGTTTTGGGGAGTTAAATATAAATTATACAATCGAATAAAAATTTTTTTTAGGCAAGACAGAATAAATATCTTTTCGAGGCAGTGTTGTGGCCCTGAAAAGGGTCTTTGTCGCGAACGCATAAACACACCATACTTACTATCACACAAACGGACGCGAACGCATAAACATACCATATATACTATCCACACAAACGGGAAGAGAAGAAAAAACACACCCATATCTACTATCCACACAAACGGGAAGAGAAGAAAAACACCCATATCTACCATCCACACAAACGGGAAGAGAAGAAAAATCATACAATATTTACTATCCACACAAACGGACGCGAACGTATAAACACACCATACTTACTATCCAAACAAACGGACGAGAACGCATAAAATACACACCTATTACTATCCACACCAACGAATGTGAATGCATAAAACACACACCTATTTACTATCCACACCAACGAATGAGAATGCATAAAACACACACCTATTTACTATCCACACCAACGAATGAGAAAGCATAAAACACACACCTATTTACTATCCACACCAACGAAAGAGAAAGCATAAAACACACACCTATTTACTATCCACACCAACGACCGAGAATGCACACACACACACACACACACACACAACAGTAAAGGAGTGAGTTTTTATAGTCACACTACTCTATATTCACACCAATTGGCAACTTGAATAGTCTCTCTTTTCTAGAGATTTGGTTAGCCCTGAGAAGGGCTGTTTTTTCTTGGAACTCCAATTGCACCTGGCTAATGGTTGCACCTACCAGGTCTGGCCCCACATACGCATCGCCGGCTCCAGCCCTGCTCCCAATTGATGTTTGTTCTTGGGAGTGCAGAGGGAGCTTGAGTGGCTTCACTATCCCAGTTTTCAGTGTGAGGGATAGTGAAGACTTGTTTCCTCTGTCTTCTCCTATGCCAGACCCGGGGATGATTTTGCTGAAGCTGCGGCTCCCACTCTTGCCGCTGTCTCTCCAATTCCTCCAAAGCCTCTTGCTCCCAGTTTTCTGTCTGTAGGACAGCGGCTCTTGGTACAGGTTTTGGCTGTGGATGTGGTTGAGGAGGCCGTACTGGTTGTGCAGGTGTCCTCACCTCAGTTTTGACCTCACACTGAGGTCTCATGAAGAGGTGAGGCAGGATCCATCTTTTCTTTTCTTTCTCTTCTTCCTTCTTCTTTTCTCTCTCTTCTTCTTTTAACCTGGCTTCCTCCTGTACCGCCTCCATAGCCACCTCATCCAGGAGACGCCTGGCATGCTCCAGGTGCATCTGGAGTTCCAACAGTTTTTGTAGTCTGCTCATCTTCTTTTTAAGTTGACTAGTCCACAATGGTAGCCAGACTGACGAGTGCTCTGCTTTATATTTCTGGAGTACTTTGCAAGGGGATTGAAACTTTAAGTTACGCGGACGTGAAGGAAAACATACCTTTCTTAGTACACTTTGCTGTCTTTGTGTTCATTCTATTCATGCTTGCCTTATATCTTTGTTTTAGAGATCATATTTCTTCTGATGTAAATACATGCATCAATGGACAGGACAGCTTGGGTTATCATCCTTGAGGTTCACTGTACTTAAGTTTATTTACTTCACACAAACCCCAAATTCACTAGTTTGAAAAAACTACCACTCAGTACTATATCATTTCATCATTTCTCTCTCTACCTATGCGAATGTATGTCAAAATGTCCAAGTGAGAAATATTTTTTTTTTGGTCAGTTTCAAAACGCGAACAATAATGGTACAGTTAAGTATTTGATGCGGCAAGAAGAAATGTTACGGTACACAACACAGTATTGTAAATTCACACTCCAGTCAGTCTGCACTGCAATGGTAAAAATGTAAGAGCCTAGGCAAAACAATGCGTCAGTCGTTAGAAGCAATTTTATTGTCTGCACCTATTTTCTAACACCTTAGCTTTGCATCTCCTTCAGTTGCGTTTCGCACAGTGACAAGATCAGACGTGTTTATTTGCGCCTGACCACTACACTACCTGCCTTGAATTTAGAACCAAACAAATACGTCACTCATTGTACGTGACTTCATTGGCTAACCGATATTTTACACCGCCTTGGCTTCAAATCGGTTTCAGTTGTTATTCGCACAGCGAGAAGATCAGACGTGTTTTTTCTACCTCTCCATTAGTCACTTTACAAACAATAAAATTAATGCACAAACAATCGTACCATGGGTGACTCGTGGAAATTTTAGTCTTACTGCGAAATACATCACGGCATGTTTGGATGTAATATTCTGTGAGAACTTTACATCGACGTTTCTGACAGAATGATTGTAGTAGGCTATGTCTCCAATTCACTCTTGTGATATTTTACAATAGTGGAGTATGTTTTCCTATAGGAATAATTATTTCAATGAGATGCGTGTTTTTGAAATTTAGTAAGGAAAATATACCATACAAACGTAAGAGTCTTGATATTTTTAAAAGTAGGAATAATATTCTGTGTGTGTGTGTGTGTGTGTAATTTTGATTGAAATCTAATGGCATCTGTTTCCGTTGGAAAAACTGTGATCAGTAGTCACCATAATTACGTGAACTGTTCCGTTTGTCATGTAAGTTTTTTTTCTAAACCTTACACCCTAAAATTGTAGAACGATTTTTTTTCTTCCATCAGTAAATCGTTGGATGAAATAAAATCTTGAGTTGACTTTAGCTTGTACAATTCAGATATCTTAGCTTTATCCTAGTTTGGCACTGCAATGTGTCACGGAAAAAAAGTGTCTAACATAAGATCTACCGTTTTTTCAGAAAGGCAACAAACACACAACGTTTTCAAGAATGACGCGAGTGACATTGTACTGTATAACCCTGCCTATGGTTAACTCTGAATTCTAAAACCAAAACATGTGTTCAGAAAAAAAATGTAACAATGTTCGACCTATTTTCTCTCAGTTTAGACTGTCGATAGAACAAGGCGCGTGTTGGTGCTACTTTATTATTATTTTTTTTTTCCCCGCCTTTAGGTTTCGGAAAATTTTGCAACATTGTTGGTTGCGTGTGCTGCGAAACACATGACATCTCTTAAATGTGGGATCTTTAGCAAAATGTTAAGTAGTCAGTCAACAATAAATAACACACTACCTTTTTTTCGTTGATAAAATTGATACGTCTTCACTATCCCTCACACTGAAAACGGGGATAGTGAAGCCACTCAAGCTCCCTCTGCACTCCCAAGAACAAACATCAATTGGGAGCAAGACTGGAGCAGGCGATGCGTATGTGGGGCCAGACCTGGTAGGTGCAACCATTAGCCAGGTGCAATTGGAGTTCCAAGAAAAAACAGCCCTTCTCAGGGCTAACCAAATCTCTAGAAAAGAGAGACTATTCAAGTTGCCAATTGGTGTGAATGTAGAGTAGTGTGACTAAAAACTCACTCCTTTACTCTGTGTGTGTGTGTGTGTGTGTGTGTGTGTGCATTCTCGGTCGTTGGTGTAAATAGGTGTGTGTTTTATGCATTCTCGGTCGTTGGTGTGGATAGTAAATAGGTGTGTATTTTATGCATTCTCGTTCGTTGGTGAGGATAGTAAATAAGTGTGTGTTTTATGCTTTCTCATTCGTTGGTGTGAATAGTAAATAGGTGTGTGTTTTACGCATTCACATTCGTTGGTGTGGATAGTATATGTGTGTGTATTTTATGCGTTCTCGTCCGTTTGTTTGGATAGTAAGTATGGTGTGTTTATACGTTCGCGTCCGTTTGTGTGGATAGTAAATATTGTTTGTTTTTTTTTTCTCTTCCCGTTTGTGTGGATAGTAGATATGGTATGTTTATGCGTTCGCGTCCGTTTGTGTGATAGTAAGTATGGTGTGTTTATGCGTTCGCGGCAAAGACCCTTTTCAGGGCCACAACACTGCCTCGAAAAGATATTTATTCTGTCTTGCCTAAAAAAAAATTTTTATTCGATTGCATAATTTATATTTAACTCCCCAAAACATTATTCTCTTACCTAAAACATTTTGTTAGTCGATTTTATAATTTGTGTATGATAGATTGATGTTCATCAGTCTATGGAAAAAAAGAGAATATATAAAACATACTATACTATACTATTCACTGACACGAACGCGAATGATTCAAACTTTGTATAGAAATGACACAGGTGGCATGACGTCAAGGTACTTACTATACACAAATACAAATGCGAATGATTCGTGTTTGTATATAGAAATGACACAGGTGGCATGACGTCACGGTACTTGCTACATTGTTGCAAGTGTCTAGGAGTTAAGAAATTAAATTGATGCCGAACACGAATGGTTCGTGATTCTATGTATTTAAGTAATTTGGTATAAGCCATCAGCCTACGAAACAGTGGCTGATTTTTTATAGTTGCTGTTTTTAGTAATGATGATTGGCTGATGGCTTGTGTATAGAGAGTTATAATATCCACAAACACGTACGCGAATGATTCGTGTTTGTATATAGAAATGACACAGGTGGCATGACGTCATGGTACTTGCTACATTGTTGCAACTGTCCAGTACCGTGACGTCACCCTACCTGTGCCATTCCTCTTGTCGCTATACAAAATTCCCATTGACGCTATACAGTCCCAGGGTGTGCTAGTCGCTATACAAAATTCCCATTGTCCTCAGACAGCCCCAGGGTGATTTTTTGTCTGTATAAACTTGTCCGTACACGTGCCCAGGGAGTCTGTAATGTATTTTCCCATTGTCCGTAAACGTGCCCAGGGTGATTTTTTGTCCGTATAAACCGTGTCCGTAAACGTACCCGTGGGGGGGGGGTCTGTAATGCTAATTCCCATTGTCCGTAAACAGCCCCACATTACTACTCACACTCCATTACATAGTAACATGTAAGTCCCTATCCTAAATAACACTCTTACGTCTAATTAAGAATGCATGAATGCATACAATGCGTTACGGTAATTAAGAGTGCATGAAATGCGTTACTGTAATTAAGAATTCATAAAAATGCCTTATGGTAATTAAGAATGCGTAAAATACGTTACGGTAATTAAGAATGCATATAATGTGTTGTATGACGTTCGGGTCCATTTTCTCAAAGCACATGAATTATTCCCAAGGTTGCACCAAACTGTACAATTTGTAATAGGAAAGATTCCAGTACACGGGAAATTTTATCTGGCCTGAATTTGTACTGGAATTCTCTAGATCTAGTGTACTGAACAATATGTGTTACAGAGACATAACCAAACGATCTCCATGACAGCTGACAGTCACCGCGCATGTTCTGGCACGCCTTTCATAAGAAACTCGCTCCGCGGTAAATAGTATTCTCACGGCGACAGTTAAAGTGTTTATTTTCTTTCCGATTCCTTCAGTTCACCAGGTAAGTGTGAAATCGTTTTATATTTGCACCATGGCACGAGAACGAGAGAGAGAGAGCGAGAGACAGACAGACAGACAGACAGAGATGTGTCAACAGAGAATATCTATAGTTTTACAATAATTCTAAATGTCACCCCATTTGTTCAGTAAGCTTCAGGATGCTAAGTAATACATCCTGATTTGTCCTGATCAAATAAAAAAGATAATGAGCTTTTCTTAAGATGCAGTCTGAATGCTTTATATGTGTCTTGCAAAATGACCAAAACAAAAATCTAGTCTTTATTATCTGACGCAATACTTTGTTACTATGTATGTGGGCGAAGCACATGTACTAAGTCGACCAGTTGAGTTGTTGTTTGTTGTGGGTTTAACGCCATTTTTCAGCACATGATAGACTATACGGCCGGTGTATTTAACGCGGATGAACCGGAGAAAAAAATACGGGAGGAACTACCGACTCGCGGGAAGCTACTGGAAAGCTTTGTCAAATACCCACGTTGGCCGAGGTCGAGACTCGAACCTACGCGGATCACTTTAACTTTCTTCTAGACATGTGATGGTTAATTTTGGTGGTCTGAATTTAGATTTCACGACATCGATCTGAACATGAAATATCAAATATCAGATTTAATGCTTGGGTTTGCTAAATGAGGTTTTATCTGCTTCGTCCAGTATTCAGTCTAACTCTCATGTGTTTGGAAACAAAATCTACAAACTGGTAAAATAAAATCAACCAAATTAATTACTGTTTTGCACGTAACAAACTCGATCAGAATTGGTAAAGGTCATCAATGTAAGTTCGTTCTCCCCGTCTAAATTTCAGATATAATATAGTCATTGCATTCCAGTACTACCGCTCAAACCGGTATGCAAGAAAGGCTACTAGAATCGGTTTTTGTTTTGCTTCAACTAATAGGTCGATTTTAAACGCAGGCCAATAAGATATGGATTTTAGTCCCCCTCTTATTTACTAGCAAAGTTTTTCGATGAATACAGATCCCACGGTTTCCCTTATCTGGCTTTTATCAAGTGAATAAGCATCAACTAGGTTTCTAGAATGTAGAAAATTCATAGCAAATGGTCATAAATTGCACAGTCACCACAGAGTTGTACAAACAAATGGACATCCCGACGCCTAGGACTAATTCGTTTTTCAGTAGGATAAGTGCCTCATTTTCAAGACTTTAGACCCGCGCACGTGCAAAGCTGTAATCGTGAAAAGCCTCTAGTTCATTCATAATATTTACACACCGCCTCTTTCCGGTACCGTCCTCTTCCTGTCAATTGTGCATTGAAGATGAACAGCATTCTTAGTTAAATGGTCGAATACCCTCTTCTTCTGCCCGTAGATAAACTTATTTTTTCAAAATAGCTGATAGCCTAATACCATCTAATAAAAGGAATGACTATGATAACTGGTATGATATTGCAAGTTCCAAATTACAGAATGCTTCAGTCAGAGTCGGATGGATAGTATTGCGAAAAGTGGCATACAGAAAATTAGTGTTGGCCGCCATTTTGCACCCTGGCATACCCATTTAAAATATTTTGCCTAGTACATTCCTGAATCGTATCAGATGGAAAGAATGCAATACATTCACATGGATTAGACCCTAACAAACCTAGCTTTTCATCCTGTCAGCCACTTTTTGCAATATTATATTTCGCTTTTTTTTTTTTGACGGGTATCCTTGATGACTGATTAACCGAAGGCTAACTGCTCTCTGCTGCTGTCGGTAGGACTAGTATTAAAGTTAAAAGCTTTATTTGACATTTTTGGATTGGTTGTACAAGAAAATTGGCTATTATTCTGACAAATAGGCAACAAAAACACCAAAATGAACTAGTTATTCTAAAACCAGAAACTGTATGCAAATAAGACAGCACATTAGACATAAACGACATAAATGATACCTAGTATACATATATTACTTTCTGTCGTAGAAATGATCAACAATTACATACGGTGAAGGTATTATTGATCACGATCATCATAATGATTATGGCATGTCACGTGCCTCTTTCGACCTTTTTACCAGGCGATTATACAGTAATAAATCACACACACACACACACACACACACACACGTACGTGTGTGTGTGTGTGTGTGTGTGTGTGTGTGTGTGTGTCTATTTTGTATCGTTTATTCTATCTTTTCTTGTTTTCGCCTCTTCAGTTCAATACAGGGTACATTTTTAAAACAGACGCATACATGCGTTTTTCATTTCAGAACAATTTACACCTATCTGAGACACAATAATGTAATGAAAGCGTCGAATTGCATTGAAGTTATGTAATCATCATTCAGTTCATATCTTTAATCCATTTCAATTAGCAAATGATAAAATGTGATACATGTAATTGCAGATGCTACCGCGTAAATTACCACATTCGACAAAAGATGTTTTCTGGAGATTAATATTTACAACGAAATAATATGTTTTGAAATTTAGTTTTCGTTTACCTCGTCCAATTCCTTCTCTTTACTAAATATAAATAAAGGCTTAGCTTGATGCTTTACGGCATAGCAACACATCCAGGTTATTTACTGCCGAAGTAATTGGAGTGCCTTCCCCAAGGACAAACCACAGTAGCTGACCCAGGTTAGTCCGATGGTTTGATTCGAAACCCGAACATTTTCGGTCGTGTGTCGCGCTAAGCACTGAGCCACCGCGGCTTTCAGTAAATATGAACTTTGAGAAAATGGACCCTAACATCATATAGTTATATACTAAATATAAAAGGCTTTAGAAAACTTTAACGAAACGTCTTACAACTGTATGCAAAATATACAGAAACCTTTAAAAAAATGGACCCAAAACGTCATAGGTTATATAGTGAATATCAAGTGAAGGTCTTTGATGGAATGGTATTCTCCTCGATGTATACCTATGTCACATGTGTGGATGAAGTTGATTATTCGGTTACACTAAAACATATTTCCATACGAATTCCATTTTGTTTGGCTCGTGGAAATTATTTGTGAAGGATGATTTTGTTTGCACATTAAAATTATGCATGGTAAAAGCTAACATATCGATTGTTTTTAAGGAATATATTTGAATGCATGGACTTTGTGGTGAAGTAAGTATGCGTCTATTTTAAAAATGTACCCATGTTAAAATGCTTTTCTTCAGATTTAAATATAGTTTTGGTCCTAAATTTAAATACCAATACAAACAGATTAGTTTTTATTTGGCTTTTTCTTTAGTTGCCTGAAAATGCTAAAACAATATTTGAAGAAAATGAGAAAATATTTACCGGTACGACTCTAAGGTCATAAACTAAGTAACAGAAAGAAGCAAACCAACAAAGTTTTGTAAAACATAACAAAGTATTTAACTATCAAAGTTATAAATGAAAATGTGAGGCAAATTTACAATATAATGAAGCGAATCCAAAATAATTTTGACAGCTCTATGCAAGTCCAAAAGAACGAAAAGTTCAGTATAAATTTCAAAGCCGGAAATGTACTGGTCCGCCAAGAATCGTGACGTTGACAAGATGGTGTCGTCAAGAACTCCTTTGAATAATTCACAACAGTTCCAGAATAATATTATAGTTTAAATAAAGAGCACATTCTCTTTCCAGTGATGTGTGCAAACAAATGTTTTTCCTCTCGAATAATATCTCAGTACAACATAAAACGCGTCTGAAGATTTACAAGAGGAACACAAGAAATGAGGATGACTCCAAAATCGGAATGAATCTGATTGCTCGGTTCACTCCTTATTTACACCTTCTATTGCGACTATATGTCACAGCATAAACCACGTGACGGATCTTACTACTCATTTTGCTTATTCATGTGGCCTAGCTCAAATAATGGGAAATTAATGAATTCTTCTTGAATCGTCTAAAGCCCATCAGCCAGTGAGAAATTAATTCAAAGACGCCATTAAGTCATATTATTATTATTAGCAATTGTCAACACATCTGTCAGCATCTATTTATAGATCCTATGTACTTTGTACGCTCTTAACTTTTCCTAAAGATATTCTACATAGTTTACGGCCATGAATGAAAAATTACACAAATTAATTAAAATCATGTACCAGGAGTTACAAAAAATATAGATATACATAACATTACCTTTTCCTCACTTTAATGCATACAACTAAATTATTTTCCTAGCCTTTCTTGTGTTTACAGTGCTACCCCTGGTGTGTATTGTATTATTACCACGAAATATTAAGTGAGGAAGGATCCATATGTATGTATGTATGTATGTATGTATGTATGTATGTATGTATGTATGTATGCAGCATGCATGTATGCATGTAGGTAGGTATGTAGGTAGGTATGTATTTATGTAGGTATGAATGTAGGTAGGTATGTAGGTATGCAGGGCCGACTGGGGGGGGGGGGTCAACCGGGGATATATCCCCGTGGCCCGGGCCCGTAAATGGGCCCAGTCCGAACAACACTTTTTAATTTTATAAAGGAAAACATTTGTTTGAGCAAGAACTAGAAGAGGCCCAGGTTTTTCTTACCCCAGGGCCCTTGATTGCTATCTACGGCCCTGTAGGTATGTATGCATACATGGATGGATGGATGGATGGATGGACGGATAAGTGCGTGCGTGCGTGTGTGCATGAGTGCGTATGTATGTATGTATGTATGTATGTATGTATGTATGTGTTGTTTGTTCTTCACCGGCTACATGGTGAGGATTAAAAGGTATGTTCCAAACATTTAAAGAAAAAGAACTGAAAAGCATAAGGGAATATAGGAAGATCGTCCTTTCAAAATATACGTAAAAAACGTGTAGTGCAATATAAAGGTTAAAGATGTTACAGCTCTGTAAACGTTGTATAATAAACCAGCAAAAGATATATATATATATATATATATATATATATATATATATATATATATATATATATATATATATATGCAATAAACTGACAACGACATGGCTGTAAAGTAAAGTTTGCAAACACAACGGTTTTTGTGTTTTATTTGTTTGTCTTGTCTATGTTTTGTATTTGCCTTTTAAAAAGACTCATTAAGAGTCGAAAGTGCTCAGGCTAGTTAGATACTAGTTTTGCACTGTTCATTGTCAGTTTATTGCATTTATCTTAATCAATCCCTGACACACGTGATCCCTTGCTGGATCCAGTGCACATGATAGGGCTGTTATTAGCCATATGATTTGTATTCTTTATATATATATATATATATATATATATATATATATATATATATATATATATATATATATATATATATATATATATATATATATATTTGCTACTGTTGGTCGAAAGCAAGTGATCTTTGGAAGACATCTATCACCCAGAGAATCTTTTTAGTGTCACTCAAAAGTAAAGCAATTTTCCCAACCATTCAGTTTGTAGTTTAACGTATTAGCTGTTTCGTAACCATTATGGTTATAGTAATGAGGCTGAAACTTACGTTAAGACAAAATTGATTGGAAAGGATGAGTATATTTTACATTTTTTTATATATTGTAATATATATTCCCATTGCAGCCTTAAGCGACATCATGTTTTCTATGTATGTCTCTTGTCCATGTGTACAGAACTGTGGTAAATTTTGAAGTGCTTTTTAATCATCATTTTTGTTACATAGTAAGCTGTTCTTAGAAATAATTCGAAATATCGTGACCCCCAACTTGTGAGCTTGGATTGGGCCAATTTCGATATCATGACTCGATGTACTGAATTTAGTGAGGTAAGGTTGGGCCAGCTTCGAGGTTCAACATCCTCTGGTTATGGCTAGGCGCTCAGCATTAAGAGGTTAGTGTTAGTACTGGTCGGCCTGGTGTCAGGATAATGTGACTGGGTGTAAGATCATGCTACATATCTGCGGCATGATGCCCCAGTGCTAAACATCACTATAAACTGCCACATTGCAGACATCGTAGCGACATGACTGAAAAATTTTTAAAGCTACGTTAAAAAATCCAAATCACACCAAATTCAAATTATGTGGTTATGTGTGCAAGCTACGCATGCCTATAGTCAGTTTTCTGAGCAGGAGACCGGCACAAAAATATTAGGCAAGCTTGAAATTAGATCGGTATCTGGCAGCAGCTGGAAAATTATGAGGTGCTCGGATTACCAGAGCGATATGATAATGAGACGGATGCAGCATTGCAGCTCAGCTTTCGCTGGATGTTACACACCAGGTCCAAAATTAACTCATTCATTGTTAATGTCCTTAGTCAGATTTAATAGCTCAAGCGTGGACAATATTTCAACACAGGTGTGTGGGAGGTTTATATTTAAATTTTACCCTTAAAACTCTAGTAAAACAGTGTACGTAGTCTGTCTCTTTCTTTCGTTAAAAAGGCTCATGTAGTTAATAATGCGTAAATGGCATGATTTTGTTTTATTCCTCTGGGTAACAGGTTACAAAAAATCCTTAACCAGTAATAACTTCATTGGTCACGGTGTGTACCTCCTAGCAGTGAAACTTGTGTATAAATTTATGTCACTTAAGTTACATAAATCAATACAAAGTGAATATATATAAGTAATTATTTTTTGCATTTTGGGGAACGTACGGGGATTAACATTATCCCATAGGTTTACACGGAAATGACGGCATGTGGACGAAAGGGAAGTCCTATGTTAAAATTGACCATAAGTATATAATAGGAATGGTATTATGGTGACAAAGTGTTTATGGAGACAAAGGTATTTATGGGGCAAAAGATTTATAGGGACGATGGGATGAAACGTTTATGGGGACAAACGGGAATGCTAATATTAAAATTTGTATTCGAATCCAGCACACACCTTTACAATCCAGCAAACTGCCTATTGATTATTATCCAGCACACGCCTACCTTATCCAGTGCCCACCTTTTGATTACGATCAAACACATACCTCTACAATCCAGCACTTCTTTTGATTACAATCCAGCGCACACCTTTTGATTACAATTGAACAGACACTCATACAATAAAGCGCCCACTTTTGATTGCTATTAAGCACACCCTTTACAATTCAGTGCCTACCTTTTGATTACAATCCAACACCCACGTTCACAATCCAGCAACTGCTTTTTGATTACTATCCAGCACACAATCCTACTATCCATTGCCCACGTTTTGATTACAATCAAGCACACCACATACAATATCCAGTAACCTCCTTTTTATTACGATCCAGCACACATCCCTACTAATCAGTGCCAACATTTTCATTACAATCCAACACACACCCCTACTATCCAACGAAAAGCGTGGGAGTCTTTGTTCATACACACACTTTATACTTACATGTACATAAACATACCATCACATAAGGGTAGGAAGTGTTGATAGACAAACTACAATATGCTCTCACACATACCATTGCAAGAGAAGGGGTAAAAGTTTTGAAGTTTCAGAGTTTTTTGGGGAAAGATAAAGACATACACAACCACAAATAAACAAAGTCATTTCTGGCAAAGATGATAAGGGCCGTCGGTTAACACAAGTGGCATATTTTCGCTGGTCTCCTTCTTCTCAAACTTCGTCCCACGGCAGGCCAGTAGACCAATAACCGCTTCAGACATGGCCCACGATGCCTTTATATATATGGGATAGTCCGGGTTAAACGACGTTTGATGACAATACGCTTGTCCACATCTTGACAGAGTTGTCATCATAGGAGAAAGCATGTGTGTGTGTGTGTGTGTGTGTGTCAGTGTGTGTATATATATATATATATATATATATATATATATATAAAATTATAAAATAAACAACACCAACACGTAGAATGTGTGACCGGTTTCGCTTTATTGCTTCATCAGCTTGATATGCTTATATATATATATATATATATATATATATATATATATATATATATATATATATATATATATATATATATATAGCCTAGTTCCGGATCGAAGCGGATTGTGTCATCAATCAAAACGCGTTTTGCAAAATATATTCAGAGTGTGGGGTCTCTCTTCCAATCAGAAGAGAACGGATGCGTGTCATCACTTTTAATATATAGAAGCACCAGCGTTCTTACGGTTTACCACAGCGAAACAGTTGGAGTACCATACCTATGGCTGAAACAATGAAGACAATGTATTGGGGTGCACCTGAGACGGATACATTGTATACTCAGAGTGATAGCACCATGACTGTGACTACTACTGCGGCTGAAAGTAGTATTTATCTTCCAGAAGAGGATGTCTTCGATTTAGTTTGGCTGATTTCCTATCGTCTCTGCTTTCTTCGATAGTACTTACCACATGGATACTTTCAAAATGAAACAGAAGGAAGAATTTCATTTCTGGTTATACTTCGTCAGAAAGACAATTGTATCAGACTTCTTTAGCCGAACCCAAGAGAAAGAAACCTTTTTTCACCGCCACTGAGATGCCAGCAGCAGCAATGACTGCTACTACCAAAGCAGCAACAGCGATAGTAGGAGGGGTAGGAGTTAGCTGTGGAAAGGGATTAAAACAGTTAAAGTTGATGATATAAAGCCTATAATTTTATTTATGGGGTTGGGTTTGAGAGTATTAAAAAAATTGCCAATGGTCCTATTCAGGGTCACATATATCTGTTAGAAAAGAGATACTAGTCAGTGATTACCAAATCAAGTAAAACTTAAACCCTTTACTATGAATCATTAGTGTACGTCTAAGAGTGTGTTTAAGTATCTTATTCATATTATAAGTTTTCTAAAAATCAAGACAGAGAGACACTTACGTTTGTTTCATATATTGTATTTCAATCAGAATCCTAATGAAAATATAACACATCACAAAAGTTCATTTCTTCTTTCTTTCTTTCTTTCTTTCACTCTTTGTCGCTACTCTTGAATTTATTTCCTGAGTTTGGGTTCTTCCTATTCGGTGTCCTTTAACTGTCTTGCCTTGACGGGCATTGGTGTTTATCTTTCTGTTTCTGAAGGACGCTCTTCCTCCTGCTTGTTCTCCTTTTCCTTAGGACACTCTGAAGACCAGTGTCTTTTTTCCTGACAATGATAGCAGGCAGATTCACCTTTGTCTCTTTGGAACTCCTGCCTTCCATTTTCTTTGACGTTGTAGACATTATATAATATTAACATAACAACGGAACATATATTACTCGTGGCGTCCGGAACCAATGTTACCACTGATACCAGCCCACAGAGTGTTACGACTCCCCATCCAAACCATACCATTACAGCTGAAGATTGCTCGCAGATATGTTATTAGTGTGTATTTCTCAGTCAGTACCTGGTTTGGTTGGCCAGAGTCCGCTGTTAAGTATTTTTTGCCTTACAGGGTTTGTTTTTGTCAGGAAACATTTGAAAAGTGGATAGCTTCCTGATACAACTCTTTGTGTTGTGATAATACAGTCAGGTTCTAATCAATAAGTATGGTGAAAACCAAGGAAAGAGAGTATAAGGTTATCGGTGTTCTCACTGCAAGCACTTTGCTCGTGCAGCATCGGGTGAGCCAATCTCCGTATTTTAAAATATCTACACACGAAAATAAACCACCTGTACGCGGTAACGAAACACGAATATAAACATTAAATACACACAATTTCGTCACAACAAGATTAGTTAGAATCTTTAAATTGGGGTAACCGAAATTATATTTGTCCCAGCTCTTGAGCTACATTACTGGCTTAATGTATATGTGAGGT
Organism: Megalonaias nervosa; assembly: GCA_016617855.1. Taxonomy (NCBI): domain Eukaryota; kingdom Metazoa; phylum Mollusca; class Bivalvia; order Unionida; family Unionidae; genus Megalonaias; species Megalonaias nervosa. The sequence goes on from JAECUM010046058.1 coordinate 19,618, forward strand.
ACATGTTTGTGTTTGGGGTTAAAAAATGTATTTTCCTTATCCACAAGTACGTGTGTTTATTCTCATTTTCATCTTGTCTTCTCTCTTTTCTTTTACTCTCTGTGTGATAATATTGCCAGAGTTGTATGAATTTTGAAGGTAATACTGGAATGGTACCTTTGTTTCAAATGAGGATAGTAGGGTACTTAGAGAGGGGATAGAGAACGTAGTTTTGTTTCTAGCGGATGTTCCTAGCAAGAGTCCGTTTGACGTTCCTAGCATTACATTTTCTAGTGTTGCCAAATAAACCCATAACGATAAATCTGTGGACATTTTTAACAGTACGTATCATATTAGAGGCCAGAAAATCACATAATAACGGATTCCAATTAGAACATGTACTGACTTGTTTTGAACGTGAAGTCTCTAAATAAAGATGTCAAATATAAAGGTGGTTTTGTGAATATTATGGCTCTCTATGTTCCTTAGGACACATGTAGTGCGCATCGATGGTAAAATGACATTGTAGTAGATCATTACAAGTCAAGTGTTATTACACAACATTGTCAACCTTGCAAATACGTTCATGTTAATGTTTGGTATTTGCACATGAACAGGAAGGGATAAGCCCGAGTCCGATGTATATGTATTTATTGATGTTTGGGTTAGTGAGGCTTATTTTAAGAAATATTTTTTTTTAATGAATGGTCTTTACTAGTGCTTTTGCATATTTTATTCTCTCTCTCTCTCTCTCTCTCTCTCTCTCTCTCTCTCTCTCTCTCTCTCACACACACACACACACACACACACACACACACAACTGTATCAATGTAATACAACAATGTCCGGCTGCGAGGATGGATTGCTTGTATAATATTGTTCTTGTTCACGGCTCATTCATCAACACCGTCTTGCATTCCTACTAACTGTCGGAACATTTACTGACGCATAAGAAGAACCAAAGGCAGCGAAGAAATTTAAAAAGCAAAAAGAAGAAAAAGAAGAAAATTGAACTTTTGTTATGTGTTTTGAAATTTGGTTATTATTCTCATTCTGAAACTATACCCCAAGAATTGTAATTTGTTTCCAAGTCATGATGTGTGTTTTAAAGTATGGATGAGATATTCACACACACACACACACACACACACACACACACACACACACACACACTTAGAAGCATGTATACTAAATCATTGTCAATCTATGTGTTTTTCATGTTTGTTTACGGTATAATGCCTTGCCGTAGTCAAAATTAATCGTAGTCAAAATCTCTACGTGAAAACCTTAAAAATGTAGAACTGTATACAACTATTAAAATAAAGAAAGTAATTTGATATTTCTATATCATGATAAAAAATATTTGCTATAATTTATAATTTACAATAAATACACTTGAACCAGTAAAGAGCACTTCAATTTGGTTGTTTTAAACAAAAAGTATGAGTCCTGAATTTCAATGATTTTAATTTGGTTTTATTTGGCTCGTGATAGCCTTCCAATAAATGCTTTCTGTGGTAAAATTACATTTCAAAACTCGAGAAATCTCGGTTCAATATTTAGAGATGGAATTTTATTGCCAGATTTGTTTCTTTCTTACCTACAAGAAAAGAGTGGTCGGTACCGCATCAACCTAGCGTCACCTTTTTATTCTATCCTATGCATGAGTCATGGAGACCACTCCGGTGGCCTAGTGGTTAGAACGTCCGCCTCGGATGCGGGAGGTATCGGGTTCGAAGCCTGGCCGAGTCATACCAAAGACTTATAAAAATGGTAGTAGCAGCTGCCTCGCTAGGCGCTCAGCATTAAGAGGTTAGTGTTAGGACTGGTTGTTCTGGTGTCAGGATAATGTGACTGGGTGGAACATAATACTACATGTCTGCTGCATGATGCCCCAGTGCTAGACGTCACTATAAACTGCCACACTGCAGACATCGTAGTGATGTGACTGAAAAATTGTAAAAGCTACGTTAAAAATCCAAATCACATACACACATAAACACACACATAAGTCATGGAAAACATGTAAAATGTGATATCTCTGTATTTGTTTTAATTGCCAGTTATAGGAAGAAAACCACCTAGGAAATACTACAATACATGAACACAATAGAGAAGTTTTTTTATTTGCTAAACGTTTGCAAATCATTCCATAAAGATATTACAATGCTTTAGACATAATTCTTAATCCAAGTGTCGTGGGTTCGATACCAGCCCATGCTAGCCCCGGTGTCGGCTGTCAACCGTTATGACCAAGCAACAAACAAACTTGACATTGTTCTAGTTTATATAGTGTATTTTCTTGTGTGACTGCGTTCTGCGGTTTCTCCCTTTTTCAGCTGTATTACTTCATCGAAGCTGTGGTAGAAAATCAACGAAGTTTTCCAACTGATCCTTTTATGAAATTTAAGGATATTTTTCCTTACTGACTTTGGCAATTCCCAATTACGCTAAAACTACCGTCTAAAACAGAGAAGAATTAAATTCTGTTAATTTTTTTTATGAATATCAGATTGTGAGGTATTATATCTAATTTTAAAAAAGTCTCCAATGAATGCCCATCGGTGTTTGCCTTTAAATCAGAGGCAGACCTATTTTTGCTGTTAACTTTGTCTTTATATAATTTAGGTAGTTGACAAAGGTTCCCATTTCTTGACTCCTACTGAATGTAATACAGTGATAACAGTATGAGTAGCGTGCTGCCATACAATTTAGGATGTAAGGTATATGTCCCATAACTTCATTGACAGTATTTCTTGTATTACGTAGTGTTTCTTATATTACGTAGTATCTCTTGTGTTTATAGGTTACTGCATTTGTATGGGAAAACATGAACGAGCTTTTTGGATGGAAATACTGCACGACATTGAGAGTGCAGTATATCTATCCGACAAAACGAGTTCATATTTTCCCATACAAATGCAGTAACCTTTTTATTATATGCTCATTTTCTTATTCTACAAGAAACAAAGTAACTGAATGTATGCCATATTCCAAACTAAATACACAAGCGCAGATTTATTATTACTCAACAACAACACTATTAATGCGCACATAACTCCGCCCAGACAAATTTGAACTTAGTCGCGCGCTAGACATAACTTTCGAAAGAAAATGGCGTTTTGGTCTACTTAAAATTGAAATTTGGAGTCATATTGTGAATAAATGCGCATTGCAACAACTTTTCCATTGGATCTGGAATGAATAGATTTTGGTATTTTTCTCGATTCTACGAAATTTCGTGATTAGGGACTGGATTTATCTGTGCAATTCTACATGAAGTACGTCGGATTGCAGCAGCGAGGAAGCAGTGTTGAATCTGCAAGTTTATTTCTGTTCTGGCATTGAATGTTTGAAATCATAATGTGGGAAAAAATATGAAGTCTTTCAATTGCAATTATCAAAAAGACGTTATGGAATATAATGTTTATTTCATTCTGAGTGCAGTAAGGAGGATGTAATTGCACAATTACAGTACAATTTCGAAATGTGTAATCAAGCTTAAGAACCCATGACATGACTAGTGTAATTCGGATTTGCAGAACTAAGAAAGTACATTTTGAGGAAATTCAGGATGTAAAACTGTAAGTATATTTTTTGTCATTCTTGTTATCAGCTAAAGAAGACAATTTATGCCTTGTCACTTGCATGTTATTTGTAGGGACCCAGCAATTTTATGAAATCTGACGTCTATCGCTAGTCTAAATCCTAAACATTGTAAGTAGTATAGTGAGGCACTATACGGACAATGGGAATTAGCATTACGGGACCCTACTTTGTACCATACGGACAAGATTTATACGGACAAATGGCACACCCTGGGCCGATATACGGACAGTGAGAATTTTGTATAGGGACAATAGGAATGGAACAGGTAGGGTGACATCACGGTACTGGACACTTGCAACAATGTGGCAAATACCGTGACGTCATCCCACCTGTTCCATTCCTATTGTCCCTATACAAAGTTTTATGCATTCGGGTCCGTTTCTGTGGATAGTATAGTGTATGTTTTATGCATTCGCGTACGTTTCCATAGATTGATGAACATCAATCTATCATACCCAAATCATACAACCGACTAAAAAAATTTAGGTAAGAGAATAATGTTTTTGGGAGTTAAACATAAATTATACAATCGAATAAAAAAAAAATTTAGGCAAGAAAGAATAAATATCTTTTCGAGGCATATGAAAGTGGCCCTGAAAAGGACCGATGGTTTTAATGTTAACACCAGTTCGTTAACATAGAGGGCATCGCAGTGATCTTCTTCTCTTTCTCAAACTTTGTCTAACCTCTGGACCGTAGATGAGGACTCGCTTCAGACAGCCCTGTCTCTCTACATGGCATCTTCTTTTCCAAACAGTCGTCTCGGTGATCCGGATAATGGTCCATGTTGATTTAACATACATTTGTAAGTCCGTACGGAAAAAACAACGACGATACGAAAGTAGAGGATTCAACGTTTGTCCACATCTTGTGACGAGAACAGGTGAAGAGAATGAAGTGAACCGCGTTTATTTATAGTGGAAGACCGGATCGAAACGGATTGAGATTGTTCACCAATACCAACACGCGTTACAAAATTCAGTCACTTCGAGGAGTCTGTCTTCCAATCCAAAGAGAGCTACCTGTGACGTCACATCCCTTATATAGGTGAGGAAGCGTCTGTGCGCAGTGAATCGATGCGACATTATTTTTTGAAACATGGCGGAAACTAAGAAGACAATGAATTGGTGTGCACCGGCTGTGGAGACGAGAAGTGATGGCATGGCAGCGGCTACCAAAGTTAACACAGGTCTACTTCCAGAAGAGGTTGATTGTAATTGGGATTTAGTAGATTTTCTCTCATCGCAAGGATTTGTTCCGGTACCAGTACCTTCGCCACCTTCTCCTTCTTTACCACAAGTCGAGGATTTTAAACAGAGACAGAAAGAAGAATTGGAGAAATTTTTACAACAGCAGAAAGAGGCAGAACAAGCATTTCTCCTTGAACAGCAACAGCGAGAAGAAGAAGAGGCAAGAAGGAAACGACAGGAAGAAGAAGAAGCAGTAGAGAAGAAACAAGGTCTAGGAGAGAAGGAGAACAGTGAAACTCAAACGGTAATGGTACTCTTGGACGTTTTGGCAGAGTTAAGAAGTCTGAAACAAATGTATCAGACTTCTTTATTACGACACAAGAGAAAAAGACCATCCCGAGCCAAACAGTCCAACCCTGTTAGTACACCGGAGATACCACCCTTTGTGATTTCTACCAAATCATCCATGGGAGCAGGTCCAGAAGTTGGTCTTGGCCATGGCAAAAGCGTAAGGCAGTTAAAGCTGATTGCTTCTTGTTCCTGAGTTTGTTTTTGTTCTAAGAAAAAACAAACAAACAAACACCCAACGGTCCTTTTCAGGGCCACTCACTTCTTTCGAAAAGAGATAATATTCATTTTGCCTCAATCAATTAAAACTCAAAATCCCTTTTATTTATTTTTTACCCTATGATGTACGTGTGTGAGTGCGTGAGTGTAGGCCCTTATTCTAAAAAATCAAAACCAGGAGACACTTACGTTTTTCAGTCTGGTCTATTCTGGTACAAATATTTACAATCCAATTCACAACACAACACAACACTTTTTAAAAAGTTCATAGACTTCTTCTGTGTCTTTTTTCTTTCACTCTCTCTCTCTCTGTTTTTTTAAATTTCTTCCCATTCACAGTTTTTTTTCCTCCTCTTCTTCCTCACTTTTTTCTCGTCTTCTTTTCTTTTCTATCTTCTCTTTCTGAACGTGTCGGGGTTTTTCCTTTGCCGAGGTCATCTCTTCTTCCTCCTCCTGTTGCTTCTTAAGGCAGTCTGAAGACCAATGTCCTTTCTCTTGACAATGATAACAGGTATCCTGACCTTTGTCTCTTTTGACACTGGTCTTGCTTTTTTGACGGTCTGGACATTCTGTAGCCTAATGCCCTTTCTTCTGACAGAGTTAGCAAGTATCTTGACTTTTATCTCGAAAGGAGGGGGAGTAGTCCGCCGGCTTGTCTGAAGAAAACTTTCGTGTGACAACTCGCAAAGCTCTAATCAGAAGTTCGATCTGTGTGGGCTCTGCCATCGTGCTGGTCGGCATGAGAGTGAAATCAATACTGAGAGGGAAGGCACCAGCCCTTTATATATATGCTGAGCCAGACATGGATATATAGGGGCCCATGGAGTTTCAAATGTTGTCATTTGACGTTTTGAAGTCTAGATGAAACGATCGCATCATTTCGTAAAGAAAGGAGAAGAAAGTAAGAGGCAGAAACGTGACTTATCGCCTCGCACAGTAGCTGAAGTCTTGGCTCAAATTCATGCCAGCGATTTTGAAGATGAGATGAGTGAACCAGAATCCAGACCCAGAGAGTCTACACCAAGTCAAAGTCCATCACCATCAGTAAACCCTGAAAATTACTACCACATTCGAGAAACCGACGTACGCGGTGAAGTTTAAAGATTTCAAGTCCGACGTACCGTTGGAGACAGCAGAAGGGTTCATCACCAATGTGTAGGATTCTTTGTTAACCACACTGAAACAGCAATGTGAAGCCAAAGAAGACGATCGCTTGAGACTTTCCATTCATCACGACAGTTTGAAGTCCACTGTTTGGATCGAGTTTAGCAGCCCAGCAGAATTGACACCTTCCAAAGTCATGGACAACATTCAACACGTGCAACAATCCAACGACAAGCTTCACATCACCGACGGAAAAGCTACACTGTTCATGACCCACCTGTCTCTTCCCCAAAGGAGCGGACACAAAAAGGTGTTATTGGTAGACGACCTTCGCAGCATCAAGCGCAGCCTCGTTCGAATGAACAACCCTCAAGACACGATGTGCTTAGCCCGTGCCATCGTGGTGGGACGAACGTATGCCGACAAGAACGACACGACAGAATGGAAAAGAGCCTGGCAAACTATTCAAAAATCTAGCCAAGCCAAACAACGAAGAGAAGCAGAACTCCTGTTACACCAAGCGGGGATATCCAAAGACACCGATTGTGGCTTTCCTGAAATGCAAAAGTTGCAAGACGTCTTGGCTCCACGCTACACGTTGAAAGTGCACCCTCAAGAAGTGCGCGGACCTCTGTTGTTCTGAGGCAAAGATTTCAAAAACGGAAAATACATTCACATCTATCATCACGATGAACATTTTGATACCATTACCAGTATCACTGGATTCCTGGGATACAGTTACTACTGTGAGAAATGTGACTATGGCTGTAACAATCGAGAGCAACACAAAAATTGCGGATCGAAATGTGAGAGATGTTTAGCCTCTAAACCCTGTCTTGACGAAGGACAAGAACGAGTGCATTGCCCAGCTTCTCAGCGCACGTTTGTCAGCCCTGCCTGTTACCAACAACATCTAAAGACGCAAGGTTCACAGAAGAAATGTGCTTGTCAACTCTTGAGATTGTACCCTACTTCTGGACAAGGCATACGTACCAATAATACCAAGGCGCACGTCTGTTCAGGAAAGAAGTGATGTCACATTTGCCGCCAAATCGTGGACTTGGAACACAAATGCTGCATTTAAAAATACCATTCCAAACATGAAGAGGAAGAAGATAATCAGAAGAAAGGCAATTTCATCTTTTTCGATAACGAATGCATGCAAGAGATCGGTATTCACATTCCTAATTTCTGTGTGGCTCACCGAGCGTGTGAGAAGTGCATCCAAGAGCCTATCTTGACTCATTGCCCTCACTGTAGCAAGACTCCTGGAGGACGTGAAGAAATCTTTCGGGGACCGAACACGCTGACCGATTTCGCCCAATGGATCTTAGACCCTATAGACGAGAAGTGGAGCCGAGAAGACATCGAACGTTACGGAGATTGTCATCGCTATGCCACGGTGATGGCTCACAATTTCTCGGGATACGATGGGCAATTTCTCCTCAGATACTATACGGAACAAAGTACCGAACGTCCTAAAGTGATTTGAACGGAGCCAAAATCATTTCCATGCAAGTGGGACAAGTGCAGTTTAAAGATTCGATGAGTTACTTGGCCATGCCTTTGAGTCGCATGCCTAAAACGTTTGGAATGACAGAAATGGCCAAAGGCTATTTTCCGCATTTTTTCAGTAACGAAGCCAATCAATACGCCGTTCTACCCCATTTGCCTGAGGCTCACTACTACGACCCCGACAGCATGCGTACTGAACAATGAAGAGTTTTCTACGCTTGTTACCACACTCACGCCTCGGACCCAATCAACTTTCAGGAAGAAATGTTAAAATAGTGTCGTTCCGACGTGGACATTTTACGACGTTGCTGTGGAAAATTTCGAAAACTGTTCATGGAGCACGGAGGGATCGACCCATTGAAAGAAGCTTGCACCATTGCCAAAGCGTGTTCCTTAGTGTAGCGCCAACGATTCATGCCCGAAAACACCCTAGCTATCATAAGTCCTCAAACGATGAATTTTGTCAAACGTCAATACTCGGTCAAAGCCCCACGCTGGTTACATTACTTCTGCGACAAGGAAGACAAATGGATCCAACACGCTCGCAACGGAGGAGGCGAAAAGACCATCGGAAGGTATTCGGTGGATGGCTGGGACTTAGAAAACCACAAGATCGTGTACGAGTTTAACGGGTGCTTATTTCGTGGATGTCCCATATGCTACCTTCAACGTAATACGACAAAGCAGTTTTAACAACGGACCATGGAAGACTTGTACCAGGCCACTTGTCAGCGGCGCTTGAAGTTAGAAGAACAAGGATACCAAGTGGTAGAAATGTGAGAACACGAGTACGATCACCGTTTGAAAACCGATCCCGAGTTTAAGCGCATCGTGGAAAGTTACAAGCTGGTGGACCCACTGAACCCGCGGGACAGTTTGTACGGAGGACGAACGTATGCCACCTGCTTGCTGTACCAAGCCGACGAGGAGAAAGGAGAGGAAATCAAATGCTTGGACGTATGTTCTCTGTATCCGTAGTTGTGCAAATATTGTCACTTTTCCGCAGGGCACCCGCAATTGCTGACGGAACACATCGACCTGGAAAACATTCGACAATACACAGCCAAGAAGAACGCGCCTTAACGGAAACGTGGGTCAGCGTGGAATTGTTCAAAGCTCTGGACCTGAGATACCAACTGTTAGAAGTGTACGAAATTTACCACTTTCCCAAGACAAAAAAATACTACAAGGGCAACGAGACTCAAAAAGGCATTTTCGCAGACTACGTGAATGCCATTTTAAAACTGAAACAAGAAGCCAATGGCTATCCTTCCTGGTTCCACACTCCCGAAGGCCAAAAGAAATTCAAAGAGAAATATTGGGAGCAGGAAGGCATCACTTTAGACCACGTCGAGAAAAACGAAGGAAGGTGATCGTTTGCCAAAGTGATGTTAAATTGCTTGTGGGGTAAAATGGCTCAACGACCGTGTTTACCCAAGACGGAGTATTTGACAGAACCTTCCCGCTACTTCCAGATGATTCACGACAAAACCAAATACATGAAACAGGTGGACGTCGTTCGTGAGGACTTGATCTTAGTCAATTACGAAGAAGAACTGGACTTTGTAGAAGCCGACGAATTTGGAAATCATTGAGCTTACGTGACAGCCCATGTTCGCTTAAAATTGTACGAAGCTTTAGAACTGTTAGGAGATCGTGTGCTGTATTTTGACACTGACAGTTGCATCTACATCGATCGTCTGGGTCAACAACACCCTAACATCGAAGGAGACCGTTTAGGAGCATGGACGGACGAGCATCCCGACGACAAGATTCTAAGTTTTGCTTGTGGCGGTCCCAAAAATTACGGCTACGAATACTGAGACCCACAAGGAGAAGTGCACACCGAGTGTAAAGTAAAAGGATTGACTCTCAATTGTCGCACCAGTCGACTGGTGAACTTTGGTGTCTTGAAAGAAGCCTTGCAGTCTGGAGAGGATGGAAATTTTAAAGTGACCACCCAGGAACCGCACAACATTCTACGTTTACCCACACACCAAATCGTCAGCCGGTCCTTGGAAAAAGTCTATCAAATCGTGTACCAGAAGCGAGTACGGCTTCCCAATCACTTCATTTTACCGTACGGACACGCTGATATTGGTCAGCATATAAAAAGGGACAACGTCCAAGACCGATTGTTCATTGGAACCACCAGTACCAAGCGAGAAAGATGAATCCTTTCAAACAGCAAGTATCGAGCGTAAGACTCAAGTCCAACGAGAAACTCGAGTACGATGCTGTGCCTTGCGATGGCAGGGATGCCGTACGCTATGACCTCTGCGATTCAGTACCACATCATGGAAACTTTGCTATACCTACCATGGAAAGTGATGCTGTGCGTTTCAAACCTGACGGATGCGAAAGCGATGCCACTTGTCATCATTCACCTTTTCACTTTACTGGTTTTCATGGTGTCATCGTTATGAAACCATGCGGCTACCACCCTACGGATGTCATCCAAAACTGAGCAAACTCCTACATGTTTCACCGTACCCTCATCGAAATGAACCTGTGATAGATGAATATTCGTTCCCTGTGCGATTGCCTGAATACTGAAACTTTGAAAGTTGATTCCAAACTTTCCGACGAAAATGGCCAAAATATCTGGGAGGACCTACCCCCGAAGAATTAGCTAGAGCCGGATTTATCTACTTGGGCGATGGGGATAAAGTCAAGTGCTTCAGTTGCGGTGTGTCACTTCACGAGTTGGAGAAGAAAGATTCCGCTTGCCTGGAACATGCTTGATGATCTCCAGATGTCACTACCTACCTTTAGTGGGACCTCGTCATTGAAGTGGCATACCATGTCGTTTAAGAATCCAGCTGCTTGGCTAGGAGTCAAACGTTGGACAACACCTAGAGAAATATTTAAACCCCATTTAAAAAATAATATTGAAAGATTACCAAACGAATTGCAAGAGAAGATATACAAGGACATTTGGTTGGGACTTGCCAGAGCAAAATCTCGATGGGTGACTGAGGAACTTTTATGTCGAGAAATTCACAAGAGGAAATTGACAAAAGTCAACAAACAAGTCAGATTTCTCTGGATCAAGGGTGCGTTCTTCCGAATATTCCGCTTTAGACCATTTACATTAGAAGATTTTATTGACATTCTTGACCGTTTCCTGGAATGGCAGTGGCCAGAAATTCCTCACTACATTCGTTACTTTCGCTCTAGGAGATGTGTTTGACTGACATAGTCATGGATACTTTACAAGAGAACATTCGTGGTTTGCCTGTGGAGTTGAGAGAACGCATTTACCGCGAGTTGGTCAAAATACAAGTCAAACGGAAAGAACAATTGCATCCGTTACGTCACCGATGTTTAAACCACTGGCACCTGAATGCTATAAGAGGACTTATTCTGATGAAAGTGTTCCAGTGGTCAGACATTGATGAATCACGTGAGATTCATAAACTTTTGGATGCCACTCATTCTACTTACAAGGTGATCCTAATACACCGAATTCCAAAAAACGAGTTAGAGGATTACCAAAATCTTTTACACAATGTAAACTTAGTTCAAGAGGAAACTTCTGTACGACGTGTGGACTGTGAGTTAGTGACTAAACATTTTTTGTGCGGTACTAAAATAAAACCGATACTGTTCAAAAAGTACACTGATTACCTTACATTAAAGAGAGTATAAAAACTGACTACCATGCCGAGACCTTTATCATTCGTGATACAACAGATTCCGTGGAAGGAAATCAATGACAATATTCAAACGGTGGAGGAATACGATCGCCTATTACGAGAACTGTGTACATTGAATTGGGGTCGACGTGTGGTGTGTGTCTTAGTGACTTGCTTTCTGGGATTTCGTTTACCGGCCGATTCCTTGTGGACTCTTTATGAACAGTACATACCACTCCAAAAAGAATGAAAGTGGTCCCTTTAAATGTACACGAAAAACTCATTCCGCTCAAAGCTTTGCGCTTTCATCCCGATACTTCTCGACAACCTCTACAGGAAAGAAAGATTTGTCAACTTTTAGGTACTGAAGATTTGTACGATGATGTGTGTGTAGCTTGTGACTTCAACCCTCACTGGAAAGATGTACGTGACTGGAAAAGTTGGGGTTTTGAGGCTTGGACAAAACAAGTGGCACACTATGCCCAAGATTTGTCATCCTAAAAAATTAAAACGTTCAGTGAGAAAAGTAACTTTTAAACCTCTGTTAGTGACAGTACCAGAAGAAGAAGAACCACTCCCTTCAGGACAGGACAGGACTGTAATTAACATCCCCTTAAGGCCATTCCAGGAGGACCCCTGTGTGATTGTGCCCAGTGTAGAGACTATAAGAACATTACACACTGTTCCTACGATACCACAGCTTGATCACCATAAATGTTGTACAGAGACTTGTTTATATTCCACTATGATCATTTTGATGTGTTTTATTCATGTACTTAACCATTTGGCTTTTATGTATTTTTGTCTTTCGTGTTGTTCACAATTAAAGATGGCAATAAACGTGTCCTGAAAAAATTACAAAGCCTCTTGTCTTATCTGTCTTCCTGTCAAAAGTGACATTCCTTACACTACTACTATGGCTACCTCTACTATTTCTGCTCCCTCTTCCTCCACTGTCAAAGTCATCGACGAACGCTTAGATCGTGCTAGTTGGGAGGCCTTATATCTTCGCCATCCCTTTAACATGCTCATTGCCGGACCTAGCGGTTCAGGCAAAACCGAATTTGTCAAACATCATTTGATCGATCGTCCACCTCAACGAATCGTGTGGCAATCGGCGTACAGCCTCCTGCGAGAAGGTCAAGGCGATTCCATCGTCTTTGTGGAAGGCATTCCTGGCGAAGATGACGGAATCGTGTCTGACCCCAGTCAAACCCATTTGGTCATCTTCGACAACATGTTAGGAGAAGACGATAAAGAAATTAAACTGTGGTTTACGCGCAAAGGGCATCATCGTAATGCCAGTGTCATTTACATCATTCAAACTTTGTTTCAACAAAGTAAAGCACATCGTACCATCAGTCTCGGTGCTCATTACGTGGTGTTGTTTTAAAGCCCTAGAGATAAATCGCAAGTGCAAGTGTTAGCCAAACGGTTAGGAACGTCTTGGCTGACTCATGCGTACGACGATGCCACTCAAACCCCACACTCTTATTTACTCGTCTATTTAAAACCCGCCACCCCCGATTATTTGCAATTTCGTACCCATCTGTTTCACCACTGGTGCCAAGACGGAGGGCCTGTCGTGTACACGTCCCCATCGTCGACTTAACAACAACCACAACAACCAAAAAATGTCTATAAAAACCTCAGTCACTTGGGGTCTTTCTCACACAGCGTCAACATGACGTCCCTTCAGTTTCATCTCACCGTCAAATTGATTCGTGCCTTGTACGGTATCAGTCTCGAAACAAATCCACAAATACGTGCTCGTGTCTTAGAAGCTAGTCTCAAAGAAGTCTTACGATGGTTTACGGTGACAGCACGTCAATTACTGCAAGGTATAATTCACATTCCACATCAAACCAAACGTTTTTTTGAGAGAAACAAAGTAGCCTTGACACAACTAGCCGATCCTCGCATTGACACTCAAACCAAAAAGCAAATCATTTTGAAACCTCAAGGAAGCGGTTCTCTAGGAGGTGTCATCATTCGTTCCATCTTAAAATGGGATCCTAATGATCCCAAAGTCGTCCCAAAGAAAAAAGCCACGCCCAAACGCACCCAGAAGAAAAAGAAAAAGAGTAACGGTGTCAAGACCAGGTCACGGCCACAAAAAAAGAAAAGCCCACAGAAAACAGCTTCTACCTGCAAGAGAGGTACTGCCGCCAGGACGCAACCTTACATTCGCAAACCACGATCTGCCACAACAACGGTGACTGCGTCTCCAGTAACCTCAACATCTTCCACTTCTCCGTTGCTGGTGATGCCTGCCAAACTCGATTTGACACGCGTCTTTCCTAATTTGATGAAATAGTGGAAACCCTTGTCTCCAAAATTTCTCCTCCAGCGGTGACACCCTCTTTCTCTTTAGCGGAAGTGGCGGCTGCTCGCAAAGTACCTGCCCCCAAAATCAAAGCCCAAGAGAAATCGGGCATGTTAAAGAGTTTCCTGGATTTGTCCAAGCAAGAACTGTCCCGATTGAATCTGTTGCGAACCCCTCCACGACGCGTGATGCCTGCCATTAAAATGATACGACGAGCCGACAATCAGTGGCGACGCATTCCAGTATAAAAAAAGACCCGAGGCAAACGATAGATTTAGTGTTGTTGTGCTCCTAAACGCCCATGGATGTTCCCTCCAAGAAATGCACATCGTCACCATCGTCATTCTTCTGTCCAAAAAGGAAAAGGAAAAAGAAAAGGACAGTCACGTCATCCAAAAAAACACTTAGCCAAACATCGACACCTGTCCTTGAAAAGACACACTCGTCCAAAGAAAAGGAGAAGTCACCAAAGAGGAAGATTCTTTGGCGATTTTGGAAAACACATCGTCACCTTTATGACGAAGCGAAAGTCCAAACAAAGGATAAAAGGCTGTGTGACAAGTCATTGACGTTAGTGTATTTTTTGGTGTGTGCCCCGAAACCAACGAACTAACCAAGAAAGATGTCACTCCCAAAAAGACATCCTTCTTCTACCCCCAAAGGAAAGAAAAGGAAAGGACTACCTCCTCGTTTAGTCAAACATTGGGACATGTTGTCCGTCCTGTCCAAAGCTCCTCCACCCATGCGAAAAAAAACTCATTCAAACTGCCTCCAAAGACGTCATCGATACCGTGTGCGAATGTTGTCTGAATGTCTTGAAAGGCACTATACCTTTGTCTAAACACTAGAAATAATGCTTAGCCAAACATCGACACGTTCTTCGCCAAATGGTCCAAAAGAAAATACCCATTCGTCAAAAGAAAAAGATGTTGGTGCAATGCGGAGGAATTGCCATTTCACCCCTGTTAGGACCCTTGCTGGGAACTATAGGAGGACCCATTCTGAACGGAGTATTGGGAACAATGGGAAGAATCCTGGAATGAAGATTAAAGGCCATGAAGATAAAAGGGACCTCTGAAATCAAAAGATCTCAGACGTGACCATTGAAATCCAATGGAAGGACGAAAACGGGCTTTAGTGCCTTACAAACGAAGGATGGAATGCCATCGTTGGTAAGAGCAACGAACCCCGCATTTACCTCCCAATCCTCATTTTACCGAAATGTTCCAGTTACAACACGAATTTCAATCATTGATGGATCGCAGCGATTTCTCAAAAACGGAACAATCGCAAAGGTACGGTCAGTTGTTACAACGACTGCAACTCTTTCACCAGAAAGCTTTAGACGAAACAGCTCTACCCACTCTGAAAGATTTTAAGGCCTTGATCAAAAGTTCACCACTACCACCACTCCCCAGCGGTAAAGACAGATGCAGCCCCACAGATGTCTGTGGAAGAAGAGGCAACAGAAGTCTTTCAAACACCGTCAGCAGCTTCCATTCCTAGTAAGATTGCAGCGTCTTTGTTGACCCCTTCCCCTACACCCCAACGAGACGAACTTAAAGCTTCGGTTAAAAGATGATGTCCACTCCACCTTCGACAGAAGTCAAAGAGAAAGAAGGGAAACCAGAAGTAAAAAAAGTAAAGAAAACCAAAGCCATTCCATTACCACCACCACCGCTGCCACTACCACCAAAACTACCTTCGACTTCTACTCCTGTGGCACATCGGACACGTAAAGCCGTTTCTAAACCACTTCAGAGTACCATCAGCCAAGAGTGGATCACTTATTAAAAAATGGAGAAGGTGTTAGCCAGCATTTACTACGATGCATCCCATCCTGCAGGTTACGGAGGAGTTCAGAAATTGTATCGTGCTACCAAAACTCGACTGAAAAGTGTCCGTTTACCTCAAGTGCAACGATGGTTACAAGAACAAGCCACGTACACCTTACACAAACCCATTCGAAGAAAATTTTCCAGAAGTCGCACCCGAGTGGAGGGTATCGATCATCAATGGCAGGCCGATTTAGCCGATGTCTCTCATTTGGCCACCTACAATCGTGGTTACGAATAGTTGTTTCATGTCATCGACGTCTTTTCCAAATTTGCTTGGATCGTGCCATTGACTTCCAAATCGAGCAGTGATTTAGTGCGAGCCCTCAAACTGGTGTTGAAACAAAGCGGACGTCACCCTCTTCGAGGGCAAACCGACAAAGGCACCGAATTTCTGAACCAAGCTTTCCAAAAAGAATTGAAGAAAAGTGATATTCATTTTTTCACCACCGAGAATCCCGAAACCAAAGCCAGCATCGTGGAACGTTTTCAACGTACCTTGAAAGAACTCATGTGGAAACATTTTACTCATCAACACACTCTCAAGTACATCGATCTCTTGCCACACCTTGTCCAAGCGTACAACCAATCTTATCATCGGAGCATCGGACGTGCCCCCCAAGAAGTGACTCCTGACAACGAAGTGACCGTCTTCAAGCATCTGTTTGGTACATCCCCGACGGTGACTGTCCCCAAGAAAGGTGGAGTGTTGGTAGCAGGAGATTGGGTGCGCATTGGCAAAACCAAACGCACTTTCGACAAAGATTACTTACCCAACTGGACCACCGAATTGTTTCGTGTCACTGAACGTGTGCGTGGCCTTCATCTTCCCGTCTATAATTTGGAAGACATGAACGGGGAAGTGTTAAAAGGAACATTTTACCTGCCCGAGTTACAACGCGTGACCAACAAAGAAGACGACGTGTACGAAATCGAAAGCATTCTCGATCAAAGAACCCGAAAAGTGGGAAAACGACGTGTCTAAGAAGTCAAAATACATTGGAAAGGATATCCGCCGAGTTTTGACTCTTGAATCGACGCTTCGCAAATCATCGACTATAAAAAGAAGTGACCATCATGCCCTTCAACACAGCCTCAGCTACCGCAGTAACCACTCCTTCCCCCAAGTCTTCTCTGCAAGATTTACAAAAGCAACCCTTGTGTGTGTGGTGTGAAGAACGTGTGCCTAAAACGCAAATAGTCTTTTCCTGCCAAATCTTTGTGGTGTATTGTGTCATCGGTGCTGTCATTGCCAGTTTGAGTTTGCAACAAGGAGACAAACAATTGTGGACCATTTTACTCAGCAGTTGCATCGGTTACCTTCTTCCCAATCCGTCCCTGAAATATTCCTCTAACGGGAACAACAACGGAAGTCTTGCGTTCAACGTTAGTCCCCCTTCCAACAGTCACCCTGACCATCCTCTTTTAGACACTCTTCTGACTTCTAGCGACTCCTCGGACACTAGAACTCTGGAATTATGAGCAACCAATTTTACTTAACGTTACCCAGTGACAGTTCCATGGAGGTGTTTCCCAATAACATCTTATGCTGTTCCACGGCCAAATTACCTCAGGCCATCCAATTGCATCACGAAGCCCATTGGGAAGTGGCTTTAGTGGAAATGATTCACCCTACAATCAAAACACTTTTATGGTAGAAGTTCATGACGTGCAAGTGCAACAACACTTGGATGAACGCGCCAGTGTAGGTGACTCTATGAAATCACTAGACCCCAAACCTAAACGAACCACTTATCGGTTGAAAATTTCCCCAGGCTATTATTTCAGTGGTCAACATTTGGTGAAAGCCATTGCGGACAGGTTCAATCCCGTGTTTGGTAAAGTCTTGAAGAAAACCAGAAATATTTTAGAGTCCCTGTAGAGATGAACCAAGGACTGAATTTGATCTTTGTGTACTCCGATGTGGCGGAGTACAACGTGGCGGGACACACCTCCTTACCGTTACTGCGTGTCATTCCTTTCAAAGTGGACTCTGCCACGAAAGCTGACGAGGAAGGTGGAAACACCTATCACGTTCACCGCGAATTTGTACATCCTCACTATTTGCCCGTCAGTAAGTCGTATTTTGACACTGTCAATATTACTATAAAAGGAGATCTGGGACAAAATATTCCATTCACCAAAGGGAAAGTCACAGTGAAACTCCATTTTCGAAAACGATTACTCTAACTCCTTGTCAGTCATGTATCCTGTGTACCAAGGAGTCGCTCGACAGCGAGGACATGGTTTAGGTTATATGTTAAAATCAGCCTTTCGTTTGGTGGCTCCCGATTTGAAACCGATGGTGACACGGGGATTGCACGCCTTGAAAGATGCCACGTTGACGAAAGGTAAAGAATTTCTCCAAAATGTCATTATTGACAAAAAATATCCTAAAGAATCTTTCTTGAGAGCAGGCAAAAATGTCTTGCTTCAAACATGCAAAGACATTTTGGGCCGATGAGAAACTCCTATAAATGCCATGGGCGCTGCCGAGTCAGGCATTCCTGCTTCCGTGACGCCAGGATAAGGCAGAAAAAGACGACGAAAACACCCTTTCAGAGGACTTCACACCCCTAGAGCTAGAAAGACTAAGAAAAGAAAAACCGTCCGAGAATTAGACGATTTTGATTATTAAAAAAAAATAGAAGATGATGCACCGAGAGTCTTGCGTTTATTCCAAGTCGGAACTGGATCTGTTTGCCATGCCACCCACCATGATGACGATGCAAGAATCCCAATGGGTCGAATTTCATCCCGTCTCCTCTTTGACGGATTCAACTCCCATTGAGTTTGAAATCAAAGGACAACCCGAAGATTACATCGATCTGAATATCAGTTACTTGTACCTGAAACTCAAAGTGATCAAAACTGACAACACCAATCCGGGTGCCGATGCCAGATTAGTTCCCGTCAACAATTTCATGCATTCCTTGTTCAGCGAAGTGGATTTGTACTTGAATAACAAATTTGTCAGCAGTAGCATGGATACTTACCCTTACCGAGCGTACCTGGAAAATCTCTTGACGTACGCAAAAGAGGCCAAGAACACTCATCTGGATGCTTCCGTGGTATGGAAACCTGACACCGCAGGTGAGGACACATTTTTCGACACAACCCTGACAGCAGATGACGATCCTCACAATGTGGGCTTTAACGACCGTCGAAATATAATCCTGCATGTTCGTAGTTTAGAACTGATGGATCGATTGCATTTGGACATGTGGTTGCAAGACAAGTATTTGCTCAACGGAGTGGATATTCGCCTGAGACTAAATCGCAGCAGTGTCGCTTTCCATTTGATGGCTCATGCCAACGAATACAAAACCATCATCCAATAAGCCAGACTTTACATGCTTTGCGTAGAAGTGTTACCTAAAGCGGGAAACGACATCAGTCACACATTGAGCAGAACGACTGCCAAGTATCCGATACGAAGCGTAGAAGTGAAAACTGTCACCATTGCTGCTGGACTCCGATCCAAGATCGAAGATCATCTGTTCCAAGGACAGTTACCCAAACGCTTAATCGTTGGCACCGTCAGTAATGCAGCCCTCAACAGAGCCCACGATCAAAATCCTTTCCAGTTTAAGCACTATAGAGTGTCCAAGATCGAAGTCAGTCGCGATGGCAAGACCTTGTGTACCAGACCCTTCGAACCTAACTTTGCCCAAAAGAATTACTTGAGATCGTACTTGTTCCTGTACGAAGCTACGGGGCAACTAGGAACCAACACCAGTCACGGCATTTCGCACGAAAATTATGTCGGAGGTTACACTTTGTGGGTCTTTGATTTCACTTCAGACCAAGGCAGCGACGAGGGACATTTCCACCCTATAAAATTCGGTCAACTGCGTGTGGAACTTCAGTTTGCAGAAGCTCTCGTCGAGACGGTCAACGTCATCTTGTATGCCGAATTCGATAATACCATCGAAATCAACAGTTTGAGAGAAGTCATTCTAGACTATTAGAAACTATGGAAGACAATTATCCCTCTTTGAACGGTAGAGAATCTTTGGAAATGGAATGGGAGGATACCGTGAAAGCAGAACCCCAAGACAAAGACGAAGAGGACATAGTGGTCACCTCCAGATGGCCAGAAACTACATTTAGTCTCCTGTTTTGCCAAACACCTGGCGGATAAAATTACGGAACTGACCAAGAAAGATTGCTATGGATGTCAAAACGATCATCCCAGTCAAATTCAACACGATAAATGTATGATGATGAGCCAAGAAGAAAAATTGGACGAGTATCTGGGCGATGATTGGAGTCTCATCTCGGAAGAAGTGTTGTTGCATGAGTGGTATAAAGGCTTGCGTGATCATTCCTGCCCTCCGTTGACTGCTAAAGAGATCTATCGCATCGAAGCTCTCTTAGCCCAAAGTAGAGAGACGAAGCAAAGAAACGGTTACTTGTAAGAGATTTTCAAACAAAAAGTCAGAATTGAATTGATGACTTATCATTACCTGTGGAAAAAAATGGATACCTGAGAACTTTATTACTTTTTGAACAATGGTTCGTACACTGCTTCTTGGAATCCTGTCGTGTGCGCTAAAGATGAACTACCTCATCGCAAACCTCAAGACCATCAAGCTTATGTCATCAACACGGACGACAGTCATCTCCCAGGAACTCACTGGGTCGCCGTCTACTTCCCTCAAGAGGACTGTGTGGAGTATTTTGATTCGTATGGATTACCCCCTTTGGAAAACGACTTCATCGACTTTATGAGAAGAAATGCCCAGACGACACGATACAATAATATCAAATTACAAGGCACAGATTCCATGGTGTGTGGACAATATTGTGTATTTTCTTCATCAACGCAGTCTTGGATATTCTTTAGAACATTAATGACTTATTTTGATCGGAACTCTTCTAGAAACGATGAGAAAGTAGATCGATGGTTTTGTGACCCTTATGGCTATCTTTTGTCTTTAGCTAGGAGACGTAGTGTACATCAGTGGCCTCGTGACTTCCCTCAGTTGAAATCTCACATGATTTCATAACGTTGCCAACCTTGTCAAAAATAGTTTGTTTGATGTTATTGTTAATTGTTAATGGTTAATTGTTTATTGAATAAAAATGTTGTCTTTTGAAATAAATATGTCTGTCGTTTGTTTTCAAAAACACTTTATCATTACAAATGCTCTTTGACTTTTTCTCTATCCCTCACCATGACATTAGATATCATAACGTTTCGACCCAACAAAAACCCTAGTAGGGATGTTTTCTATCGCGTCCGCGTTTGAACCATATAAAGCAGATCGGTCTAAAGTCTGGCCATCCATGGTTGACTCGTCTACCTATGAACATGCCTTCCATACTAGCCAAGCTGAACGAAGCTTACGTGAATTTACATCGTGTCAGGCTAAACCTGATACCAAAGCCTGAAGAGATAGAGAATGTAAGGATGTTAGCAATAGTCCAAGACCTGGTAGAAGAGGTCTTCAGAGAAGAAATCAAGAAAGAACAAGAATAATGGACAGAGAAGTACAGACTTCAGAAGCAGAGAGAACAGCAACAACAGCAGCAGCAGCAAGAACCAGACAGAGGTTTTGTTGACTGTCGTGTGGACACCAAGGAGTTTTCCTTCTCTTTCCGCAGAAGCAGGCCGTATCGTATTGGAAAGCCTGCCGCCAGACGGGGACGCAATCTTAGACAGTAAAAAAGATTGCCATCACTCCCCGTGAACAAAAACAGCCCTTTTCAGGGCTACCCCAATACTCTCGAAAAGACATACTAATTCAATTGGCAAAAAAATGAAAAAATGTGTGTGTTTGTATGTTAAAAAAAATAGAAGTGTGTCTATAAGCACTTCGTTTCTTTTGTTATTAAAAAAAAATCCACACATCGTTTCTGTCTTGTCGAATCGTGCATGTCTGTGTTTGTAAGTAAAAAAGTCAACGTGAGGGTTTCTTTTAGGTCCGCGCGTTTGATGTGATGGTAAGTTTTGGTGTCAGGGGATGTTTACACATCTTTTCATCATAGTCACACGGAGCAGCTGTACAGAGCACTCGTAGTGATGGAAGTCAGTACTGCAGAACAAAGAAACCGCATGGCGCCAAATTGGATAGCAGCAATTGTAGTCATTCCCGCTCCAGCACTGAGGGCCATTAAAGCACTTGGAAAACGACAAGCAACTAATTGGAGCTTGCGGGCTGGAGCGAAGAGAACCACGCTTCTCTTAGTATGGGATAGCAGTACGGGAGGAGAAATAAATAACGAAGAAACGGGAGACTTTGGACTTGTTAATAAACGTAGCAAACGGAATCGTACTGCGAGGAGGAAATCAGCCCAGGCTAGGGAGGCCAACCACTCGGATACACCTGCTACAAGCCTTAACAAGGAACCGGGACCCCCGGAGACGTTAAAAACTCCCCCGAAGCTGTTATCCACTACGTCAACCCAGACTCGACGGCGACGCAAGAAGGACATGGACACCCAGACGGACTTCGCTACTTCGACCGAAACCTCAGCTCCTGAACAAGAAGATAATACAGAAACTGAGGAAATTGACAACGAAGGGCCCCAAGAGGGTGGGGATGAGGTGGACCAAGCGACACAAGAAATTATACTACGCTACAGAAAAATAGGAATCGAGGAAACCCTTCACAGCGAGAGAAAAGCTTACAACTTCGCGTGTGCAGTAAGATATGTGGCTTGGCGGGCTATGAAAATTAGAAAACCCCGACCACAACAATGGCACTTTGGGAAGACTGTACTCTCTGGTTACTACGAAAAAGCCCACCACCCTTATCAACGCCGCCATTGAACTAGGTAGAATCCGCCAGTGTGAGGCAATTCCAGTGGACACCAATGAAGGTTCCATGTACTACGGCAGAGATGTGCAAAGATGAGCTACGCCGAAAAACCTTCTCGCTGCCGACATAACAGCCCTTTTAAGGGCTATAAATTGCCTCTTATCATGGGATTCTATTTTGGCTTAGAATCCCGATTCGATAAAATAAATACACCTAACTTGATTCTTTGGTTGCCGATCAAAATTACAATCTTATACCTAATATTGACACAAAAAACAATAATGTCGCATAGACATGTAGCACAAAATTGTTAGGGAATTATTTCACGTACGCTTATGTACTAGAATTAAATTCGATAGTTAGGTCGTAGGAAAAATTTTACATAACCATTTGAGAATTTGGATAATTGCACAGGTGGCTTACACACAATTGGTATTAGGGCCCGTCCATTAGTACAACTGGACTTAATTTGACCAATCAAGTGCGGCCTTGCGTTTGAGGGAGACAACATCCATCCCCCACCCCCTGGGTCACTTTCCGCCTTTTCCTCGACCAGACTAATTAAATAGTGCGACCATCGCACATTTAAGCGGGGTTGTAGCGGCACCATTCCTACAACCCCGAACAATTGAAAAGCTCGACCATCGAGCATTAACCAGTCGCGCAAGTACTTGTATGCGTATGTGACTTAAATCAGTATTCAGGGGATGTTTACCTTCACGTCCGTGCTTCAAGTATATAAAGCGGCGCTATCGTCAGTCTGGCTACCCATCGTTGACTCGTCGACATTGAAAATGAGTAACAGAATTGCAAAGTTACTGGAACTTCAGATGCACCTGGAGTATGCCAGGCGGCTGCTAGATGTAATGGCTATGGAGGCCGTAGCGGAGGAAGCAAGGATAGAAGAGGAAGAAAAGAAGAGGAAGAAAGAAGAGGAGAAGGAAATGAAGAGAGAGATCCTGCCTCACCTCATAATGAGACCTGTGTGTGAGTTGAAGCCAATGATTAGTACACCTTCACAACCAGTAGTGCCACCTCAACCACAGCCACAACAACAACATTCTCGACTCTGGCATAGAAGACAGAGGGAAGTCTTCAGAATCCCAGAACCTGAAGATTGGGGCTCTGAAGCGACTCAAGAGGCTTCTACGCTCCCAATCACAAATGTGAATTGGGTAAATGATTGGAGCAGGAGATGTGTCTTTGGTGCCCGACCTAGGAGGTGTCACCATTAGCCAGGTGCATCTAAGTTCTAAAAACAGCCCTTCTCAGGGCTAACCAGATCTCTAGAAAAGAGACACATTCAATTTGCCAATTTGTGTAAATGTAGACTAGTGTCACTATAAACACTCACTCCTTTACTGATGTGTGTATATGTGTGTTTTGCGTTGGCATACGTTTGTGTGGATAGTAGTGTGTGTGTATGTGTGTGGGGGGGTGTTGGTGTGTGGGTGTGGGTGTGTTTTATGCGTTCGGGTACGTTTGTGTGGATAGTAGGTATGGTGTGTTTTTTCTTCTCTTTCTGTCTG